>FIZR01023555.1:0-45249 GCA_900060175.1 Ferrisia virgata | reverse complement strand
TTTACACCACACCAACTCTCCAGAACCCAAATGATATCAAAAATATTCTTTACCAGACACACCTTGCCAGCTGGCAAAATCAATGAGGCTTCAAAACCGAAAACAAACTTTTCGTTCACAAAAAATCTGTCCTACCAAGGAAAACACGTCCATTCCTTAAACGCACAGATGAAATAATCATTACACGTATTAGAATCGGTTACACAAAAATAACCCATAGACATCTATATCTACGAGCCCCTAAACCTACGTGTCAATTTTGCAACTCCGAGCCCATTACCACCCAACACTTCCTGTTCCTCTGCCCCAACTTGAAGCAAAAAAGACAAACCTTAAACATTCCAGAAAACATCTAATCCATTTCAGATTCCTCTACAGTCATGTAAAAAATCCTCCTCTTAATAAAAGAACTTGGCCTATAATACCAAATTTAAGTCCTAACCTCTCAGACTCCTTTTAAACACTGGTCGTAAAAATTTTAGCAATTTTAAACACCTAGGATAAAAAAAAAAAAAAACATTAAAAAAAGAAAAAAAATTCTCTGGTTTCTTTCCTAAAATTCGCTCAACATAACCTTGTCCCTTGAATATGCCTTTCAGGAATCTTAACTGTTCGGTCATTTCACTTACTCCCTCCTCCATTCCCCGATTATTCTAAAATTTGTAGATTTTCAGCTCAATCCTCCGCGCTCCCCTTCCCCGGGGAAAAATATTCTCCTATCTCTATGAATTACTCGGCAAGAGAATATTTTCAACATCTCACGATTCAAAAACTCGCTCATCAATCCAATTCCAACCACACTCGATTCAATTCAATTTTAAAATTCATTTCTACGCATATAGTCGAATTAATTTTAGTTTCATTTTTTCAAAACACTTTTCAACACACCGACACAGTTCACCGAATAATAATAATAATAAAATAATCATCTCCGAACCGGCAGCATCTTATAAACACTAGAAAACTAGTCTAAACGATCTAAAAATACCATAATTTAGTAAATATATCTGGTACCTACCCACTACATATGCTGCGAAGGTAATTTTAAAAATAGAAAAATGACATTTAATTTAGCGCTAATATCGTAAGTATTTAAAATATTACCTACAACGAATTACGTAAAAACCTAACTTCATTAAGTTCCAAACACCTTTTATTTTATTTTTTTCCAGTGTCATTTAACGTATAGGTACTTGTAGGTAGAGCTAAGTCTACGTATACGTGTAAACCTGATGTTTTTTGAGACACACTGTGTGCGATCGCCAACTCGGGTTAATAGAAAAAAAAAAAAAAAAAAAAAAAAAAAAGAAGGAAAAGAAACACCGAACTTTTTTCTAAACGACATCCAGGAATCTGCTAACATCTTACAACCTGTTCGACTATACGTACAGATACATACCTAGGTTATAATATCAAACGCGCGCTTACATATATTTTAGCAATTTCATCGAAACTACATCTCATTATATAATCGAATTTGAATGTTTAAATTATCCGGTTTTCTTATTTTTTCACTTCTCTTCCACTATGCAGTCTGGTCTATGGATACGTACGTATCTGATACGTGTGTCTGTCTGAGTAATGGATAATCCGAAAAAATTATTTTTACTGCCTGCTGCTAAAGGAATTATCATTTTTTCCACGACGATAAATTTCATCCAGTCGTACAACAACGGAGAATTTGATAAACGGTCTGCACACGTACGAGATGTTATTCGAAGCTCGAATAGAATTAGGTATTTTTTTGGGGGAAAAAAAAAATAATAATAATAAAATCTACTATGTCATTATTTACAAGTCTTGACAAGTTGGAAAAAAATTAATGATTTATAATGACATCATTTTGTACGTGTGCAAAATTGAAGTCATCATACTAACATATTCTTCGAAAATTTATAGATATAACAGTACCTTTAGTGCATATAATACACCTTCAGTGAAAATAAGGTATTTTTGTTTAATAATTCTTTCCAGTCCGTTAACAAATTGGTTGAAAATTGAAAACTCTACCAATGTAATGTGGGCAGATGAGAATTTGGAAGTTTCTTCATTTGTCCATTTTAACCAACAAAATGAACATCTTGCAGAAAGAGGAAATGTGGTCTACTATAACACGTTAGTACCAAAAAAAAAAAAATGGCGAAAAAAATTTTTTGATTTTATGTAAATGGCATTCTCTGATAAGAATAATATCCTTAGGGGCATCTCTAAAAAAGATGATGTTGGCGTCGTTTTCGTATAAATCGAACCCTCTGAATACAATAATGAAGTTAGATTCAGGAGGCTCGATTTATACAAAAACACTACCAACATCACTAACCTAAGTATTGCCCCGAATTGGGGGGAGGGGGGGCGGTAACTTTTTTGCCTCAAAACGAATCCGCGAATGTTCTTTTACTTTTTTTTAACAAAATTGCAATTTTTTCTCACATTGAAAGTGGGCCAAAAAATTGAGAGAAGAGTGTTTTCGACGAATTCAGACACCCTGAATTCGAATCCAGTGTATATTTTTTGTTCAAACCTCTCGTTCGCATTTTGACCCTTCATCTTTCACGCGCCAATGCCCACAATTCTGTAATTATGTTCCTCAGAAAAAATTTTAATGACGAAATCTGATACAAAATTTTACGCTGAATAACTCTTTACTTCTATTCGTGTTTAGCGTATTCGTCATTGTTTCGGAGAAGAGCGCATTTTTGAACATTTTCCAAGTTTTTGAGAACGGTCTAAATTTAAAAAAAAAAGTGAAAATAATTACTAAAAATTATACTAATTAAAGTGCATACTTCAACGAAAAAAATGTTCATATACTCTCCCTAAGGTCCGCAGTTGCAGCAATTGAAAGTTCTCTTTTGTCAATTGCTCACCCCCCCCCCCTCTAAGGGATGCAAAATTTTGGGAAAAATTAAAATCGATAGACCCATCATTCCTGAAAACATTCGAATTAAGATCATGGGGTTTCCTCAAGTACACATAAATGCTGAAATTTTTTCTATATTCTGTAGGGGAGGGGGGGGGGTTGTAAAGCGAAGGAAATTTTTTTACAGATGCCTAGGGATGTTACCTGAAAATTTTGAAAATCTGAGATCGAGAGCGTTTCGCTGTTGTTATTCGGGAATACCATTTTGAAATTTCAAATAAAAATAGTGCTGGGGGAAGGTCGAGTTGGAGGATTTACCACGTTCATTAGACATCATTTTGCAACTTTTAAACGCCCCATTGTACAACTTTTGATTCTGAACATGTTTTGCGATTTTTACCTCCTTCCATTCCCTTTTTAAAATTTTGAACATGACTGAATTTCAACATCCAGCCGATTAAATGACTTTAGTCGTAGAGGGGAATAAATAAATAGTACATGTATGTGATATGCCTAAAAATGGTCTCATTGCTCTTTTTAGGATCTTGAAATGAATTTCGTTAGTAAATGGCTAGGTACTCTCCCTCCTCTACCACCGATTGCAGCTCAATATACTGTAATAGTCTACTTCTCCTATACTAAGTAGTTCAAAAAGAATAAAAATCCCCCCCCCCTTCTAATAGTCTAGTCAAATTGGCGCAAAAAATTACAAAATAACGGAAAAATTTATAGCTAAAATTTGTTTGCAGAATTTTAGACCACCACCCACAAAACTAAACAAAATTGCGCTGAGGCTCCCCTCACCCACATTTTTGCTCCTAAAACCGGTTCTCTACTAATAACTTTGCCCAATTTTGTTCCTAAACGCGATACAGAAAAAAAGTTGAACCAAAAAATGTAGTTAGTCAAATTTCCAACAATAAAGGTAATAAGTATTTCAATCGATTTTCGAAAAAAATATGTAATAACCTTTCTTATTGGAAATTTGACCAGCTACATTTTTTAATGCGACTTTTTTTCTCTATCGCATTTAGGTACAAAGTTAGGCAAGGTTATTGGTAAAGAATCTGTTTTTGGGGGCAAAAATGTAGAAGCATAAGTCCAATTTTATCCGATTTTAGATATATTGTTTAGGTGTAGTGATCAACAATTCTGGAAAAAAAAATTTCATCCATAAATTTTCCGTTATTTAATGCTAATTTCACTGGACTATATTTTTGCAGGTTAATTTTTGAATGTTGACAAGGTATACAAATGATATGTGCTTACAAAATTTTTTTTATTTTCGGTTCACTGGTTCAAAAATTGTTTTGTGGTTTTTAGACTTCTGCACTATGATTGAATATTTTGAAAATAACAGTCCACTGAAGTCGAAAATACCGAATAATTTTTAAATTCGATGTAACAATGGTCATCTTCCACTATTCCTGTGTACTTTCAACGTGTACCAAAAGTTATTTTAGTTCAATTATTGCATAATAATAAGCTATAAAATCCATACCTAGTATGTCTATCGATCTGCATATCGATGCTTTAGCAGATCTCATCGCGCTCCATTGCCATATTTAAAGGTTACTAATTGGTTCATTAGTGGGTACAAACGAAGATAGGCTATTAGCAGTGTGTGTGTACGATATACGTAGAATTGTGTTAACGTGTTATTGGTTGAACTCTCGTACTCGTACATCGTCGTATGTATATTATTGGTACCAGTTGTAAATGTATTAGGGTTAAGTTGAAGGTCTGGTTCGTCGCAAGATAAAGCTAACCTTCGAAAAGAAACTGTCCCTTTCATCTTTAGACGTACATCTACATATGCATGTATATGTATTGTACAGTCGGCTATTATGTCTATAATACGTTTGCCATAGGTATATTAATAACGATTGTCTGTCTTATAGTAGCAGATAGATATATACGAGCTAGTATCATCAAAAATCCATTAAAGCATCAAATAATGTCATATTGTAACGTTAATGAGGTTTTTGTTAGGATACGTTGGTTGAACTTGGCTAATGGATTTATTGAAAGAATACATTCGTACCTAGCTGTGTATTCTGTTCGATATAAATAGCTGCAGGTATAATATAAAGAAGCACACATACATTTGAATAATTTTCACGGATGTTGTACTTTAGGGTTTCTGAGAACGTATATGAGGTTTGTGAGCACAAAGTACGCATGGTATATATCCTGGTTCTGTTGGTAGGCTATATTTTTATTTAATACGGACGCAAATGGCCAAAAATTAGCTTCACTACGATCTAAATGTTAAAAGCAATTGTACGATTGATTTCTGTTCTTAGATGTCAACCGAACAAATGTAGCTTGGATGCTTATTTTCGCGATAGCTTTTCGGAGAAACACCCCTATCTCCTCACATATGGTCGATATCGAAAATTTTTTCAAATAAAATTTATACCTCGAAGTATCATAAATATTTCAAGTTATGTGTAAAATTTCACTCAGACCACTCCCTCGCCCCTTATTTCACAAATTGTTCGTCAAAAACATGCCAAAAATCGATTATTTCCATTTTACATCGAAATTAACCCACATACGACCGTATTTTTGACAGACAGTTTGTGAAATAAGGGGCGAGGGAGTGGTCTGAGCGAAATTTCATACATAACTTAAAATATTTATGATACTTCAAGGTATAAATTTTATTTGAAAAATTTTTCGATACCGGTCATACGTGAGGAAGTACAAGCGTTTCCCAGAAAGGTGCATGGATACTTGGTGGAAGGAGAATTAAAAAAATAGACACCCAAGCTAAATTCATTCTTTGGACGTCTAAGAACAGGAATCAAACATAAAATTTCTTTAAACATACTGATCACACGAATTTCCATCGCGTTTGTACACTTATGCTTTGTTAGGAAGATTCTCAACGAAAGGAGGAGTTCTTTTTCTTATATGATGAATGATGGATGTTTTTTTTTTCATTGGTTGGTTCAGACTATTGAAATATTTATTGTAGTATCATCGTGATGGAAAATTCAACCCTAGAACATGTTTTGGGATGAGTCTGGGCTGGACGTCGTATTGATTCATCATCTCTGTAGGGTTCGATTAGCGTTATCGCAAAATATCTTGACAAGTTGTTAACATGAGTACATAAGACGAAGACGATGATGATGACGGTAACGTATCATTTCTTTATTACACGATGGTCGAAATTTTTTTTTTACAAGTACATTACACGCATATCGCAGATACAAGATAAAGCACATAGAAAAATGGTGTAGATATCTATACGTAGCCTGTGGCGAATTATTTATTGGCGCGTAATCGGAAAGTGGTGTCAGATGGCAATCACGCATGCACTGTTTGAACGATCATGTAAGTATGGTCGTAGGTCTACCTGTGAAATTTGTGCAAATGCATCGATAAGGTCTCTCGTATCTTCGTATTTAGACCGGCTTTGCCAATAAACACGAATAAATTATAAGGTATTTCGCATACTTACGTATATTCTTAGATGGATATTATAACTCGAAGAGAAGAGAAGAGATGAGATCGACGGGCAGAATGTACACGGAGAGAGAGAGAGAAGGGTGGAAACTTCTTCTATACACCTAGTCGTATGCATAGAGCGCTTTAGGCATTCGCAAGTCATCAAACCTGGCTTTCTTATTAATTGGATTAGGTTGAAAGAATTTTGTGGCTGGCGCAATTGAGTAGCCTTTTCTCGTCCTACTCCTCTACTCATTCTTCGTTTTCGTATTATATTTCTTGATATTAGTAAATTGACCCGACGAAGGTCATCGCAGGCCTGCTTTTCATAACTTGGAAAACGTTTAATAAGCGAATACAAGATTTACATGTGATAAGAATGATCGCGTAACCACTCCCAATACATAAGATGATTATGTGATTATTGGACGTAGCCTTGGAACAAACGGTTGCCTTCTGGATTTCAATGGATGGGCTTCTTTTGTGTAACAGATGGCTACCGTTTGGCTAATACTCGAGTGCACGTGGTTTTCTACTACATGTATAGATGTCGGTGGGCAATGAGTACTGGGTAGGTGCATAATAGTGCACTATGCATAGGTAAGCTCTCCATACGTCGTCCAACAATTGGTATTTTTATGGCAGTAGCTAACGAGGTTGTATTTATGAATACGTTCGATGGGTTTGCTGATGTACGTCACTGTTTATGCTATGCAGATACGTAATAAGCATGTTTTTTCTAATGCTTGCAAGAGATGCCTCAATAGTAGTGGTTGGTATGGTGCAGACTGGTAACAGGTGGTTCGTCAGGCGAAATTTTCAAAATTTTAATCCAATAGGTGTACTAAATTGCTCATTGGTGCACTAAGAACAAGGGCCAAAATTTGAAAGGAAAATAAGGGATAGCATTATGGTAATTAAAAAAAAAAAATCTAGAAATGAAAGATACAATGAAGCCCGGACGAAGTGGGGACGAAGTTTTAAAAAATATCACAAGGGAACGATTCAAAAAAAGATTTTTGAGCTGTATCGATCGGATTTTATTACGCATTAAAATTAGACGATTTTAAACAAGTTTCAGAATTGATTTTTGAAAAATTTTTGAATGGTTATAGCCCTCTAGCGCTCCCATGGAATTGCTAATTTACTACAGAATTTAGTAAGAAAAATGATTCGTGACCCCGACAGAAATATGAATCCAGAGAAACTCTCACTCTCACTTAATTTGTGAAGCTTGACTCCGACTCCAGTCTGACTCAAGAATCAGTTAAAAAATTCATTGCCTACGAATTCAAGCTAGATTCGGAGTCAAGCTCGTAGGCGTTGATCCCTCCCCCTCCATCCCCTCCTCCCAGCCCACAATTATACAGACAAAAATTTAAATTTTTCTTGGAAATAGAGCTATCAATTCCGAATAAATTAGGTATATCATTCAAATATCCTCAAAAATGGTAGTTGATTATGTTAAAATATCATGTTTTCAGAAATTTTTACCCTCGTTAAAAGTATTAAATTTTAGCATTTGCGAGCATTGAAAATTTATTTTAATCCAGCCTCTGAAGTAGTATTTTGAGCCATTGGCACGATTTAAAAAAACCTCAAACCCCCTCCTTTCGAACAATCCGGCGCACAGGTCTGATCGAAGTCATTGCTGACTTCCTCTGCAGTAATATTAGGCCCTTGGTTCCTATTTTTTCAAATGGAGAAGGGGAGCATCAACGAAATTTGTTTTCAGGTCTTGAAAGACCGTGGAAACTATTTTTAGCCATGTCAAATATTTATTCCTCCCCCACCCACCCTCCACCACCACCCCAACAAAGAACCATTTGTTCAGCTAGATTTTGACCAAAATCAATCAAATTTAGGCCATAGGCTTGGATTGGCGGCAGATTTGATGCTTTCTGAGTGAAGATGACCTCAGAGCTAAAATCTAGATATGCATAAATTCTAGGGAGGAGATGCTGAGAGGCAAAAATCGCAATAATTATTCTATTTTAAGCCTTCTTAAGTCAATTAGGAAGAGAGCTGTGTGAGATTTTCCCCTGTTCGACCTAGAAAACTTGTTTTTTCTTCCTTATCTGCTATCTGAATTAAGATGCGAAGTTGAAATTTGAATTGTAGACTTGATAGACACCATATTTTCATATCCATTACCACACCCCTTCCCCCTCGTGGGCCGTAAAAAATGGTCTTCAGGCGGGTTTTCTTATTTTTTCAGTTTTTCCACGCATATTTCGCCTCCAAATTGAGCTAGGGATTGAAATTTAGCATGTAGATTTGGTAAGTATCCTAGAAGTGCATGTTGTGGGTTTGGACTTTTCAGTCTGATTACATCCCATTACAGTGGAGCAATCTACCATGTAATGTTTTCAAAAAATTCCCCCCCCACCCCTTTATCTTATACAATTTACTCTTTACTTTGTTCACCAATCATCTCCTAGTAGTCCCGTAAAATTAGCAGAAAAAGTTACGAAATAATGGGAAAATTTATAACCAAAAATTTTTTCACAGAATTTTAGTACACCCCCCCACCCCCAAACAACGTATCCAAAATCGGAACAGTGCTTCGTTACCAATATTCTCATTTCTGTCCCGAATCAACAAGGTTTTTTAACGATAACTTTGCTCAACTTTGTTCCTAAATGCGATACAGAAAAAAAGTTAGATCAAAAAATATAGCTGGTCAAATATCCAATAAAAAAGGTTATTACAAATTTTTTTCGAAAATCGATTGAAACTCTTTAAAATCAGTTTGAAAATGACGCCTTATGCACTAACATGATGTTCTGCGTATTGTTTCTGTCGCGTCGCGAAAGCCAGCGGCCAACGTTCGTAGACACTCGGGCTCAATTCTCTTTCAGCATGCTTAAAAAAATTACGTGGATTCAATACTATGGTACCTCATGTTAAAGTAATTGCTGTTTGAATAAAGACACAATATGCACGTAATATTTTAAAATTACTTTAATTTTATAAAATGGGTTTATTCTCATCCTGGGTTTATCAAATATCTGACTCTGGATCATTGATATTCTCTTCTGATTCAACACCAAATTGGCTATCGGAGATGAAATTGAAATAATGCATTTAGCCATCTAAAATTGATGTCCTACGTCTACTTCGGGGGGGGCAGGGGGGGGGTATTAAAAACATTTTCGTCATAGTTTTTCAAAAAATCGTGGAAAAACACAAAAAGTGACATTTTTTTAAAACACCTTAAAAAAAGGGTAATGGCGAAAACTTGCTAACAACGATTATTTTGCTTTCAAATATGTGTAATAATTCCATTTAAAAAAAAAAAAAAATTCAAAAACAATTGTTTTTGATTTTTTGAAAATTTTTACCACATCATTTTTAAGTCATTTTGCAACTATTGTGACTCCACCGTTGGCATATTTCCAAAAAAAGCGAAAACTGTCACATCCTCATTTTTAGGTACGCTTGAGCCCGCGTGTCTACGAACGTTGGTCGCTAGGCTCTCGCGACGCGACAGAAACATTACGCGGAACATCACGTTATTGCATAAGACGGTCCTTTTCAAACTGATTTTAAAGTGTTTCAATGGATTTTCGAAAAAAATATGTAATAACCTTTTTAATTGGAAATTTGACCAGCTATATTTTTTAATCGGATTTTTTTTCTCGATCGCGTTCAGGAACAGAGCTGGGTAAAATTATTAGCGAGAACCGTGTTATTGGGGCAAAAATGGCGATATCGAGCATTCAGCATCGGTCCGAATTTTGACCGGTGTGCTACAATCCTGCGGGGAAAAAATTTTGGCCTTAAATTTTTCCATTATTTAATGCTAATTTTTGACTCGAATATAGTAAATTTATACAGTTTCAACGCAGCTTGCAAATACGATCGGCCTTTTTGTAATACGTTCTACTTCATATTCAATTCATATTCAACATTCATCAATGTATCATAAAAGGAAAAGTAATTTGAAAAAGTAGGTACGTACTCTTTTATCTATACACTTTACAAAGATGAAAAGAAATACAGAGAGGAAAAAAAAAATGGAAGGCATCAAGAGCAGGACTCTACAGAAAGCTATAAAATTTCACTATCGCGTAATTAAAACTGATACGCCTGCGAGTAGATTTTCGCAAATGTCTATCACGATGCTCCATTTCTCTCATCGTCGCTATTGAAATTACACCACGTACTTAGAACAGTGTTTAAAGACAAAAATGAAAAAATTAAAAATACCCGGTATTATTATCGTTCTTTACGCGCAGCCAAAGAGTAAAAAAAAACTCACATAGTACGGGTAGGTAGGTAGGTAGGTAGGTATATGCAAGTATACGAGGCAGGGCAATTAATTGCCGTATAACCACTCGATAACCTACTCGTTGAGAGACGTCGCTCGTCTTGTGCTCAGCGTTCATCGAGACAATGAATGATATCCGTTACGAAGAAGCCTACACATACCGCAGAAACTAATTTGTCCGCAGGCCAAATAATATTACCGTTATCATTAATGAACTTCTTTATAGAAATGGTTCGAAGCGAATGCTCAGCACTCGTAGTAGTAGGTATATAAATCGCCGCGCCGTATGTATTTTTTCGTGGCGTTGTTTTGCGCCTTGCGCCAACACTAACACAAGCCGTGTAACTTTATAAGGTGCCAGATCGATAAAAAGACCTTTTTATATCTATTTTGTTGTATCGAACGGGCCGCGTCGAGCGCCATCGTCAGCGTCTTCCTATTTGCAGCTTTGAGTCGCCGATGCAAAGAATAGTCTACGTAGAAGAAAAAAATATCGTACTAGTAACACCGTTTTAGTACCGGATTTCACGCCGAAGAAAGGAAAAAAAAAAAACCTCACGCACTTAATTAGCCCATCGTGTCGGAATAATATTAACGCTATAAATAATTACTCGCGTGTATGTGTAGCTTCGATCGTAGGTAATGCTGTGTACTATGCATTCGGATCATCCATTCGATGGTTTATGATAGGTAGAGGTACCTAATCTGGTATCGATGGGTACGTTAATCTCTGAAAAGTACTAAAGCTTTGGAAAATTTCGAGTTGGATCGATTTTGTGATTTCAAGCCCCTTCAGTTCTAGAACGATCTCGAAACGACATTGTAAAAATCATACAACCTACAAAAGGTTATCTACAGCAGGGTAAGCAGCACCATTTGTCCTTGGATTTTACAAGGGAAGGACCCCAAGTGTTACACGCGAACTGAAAAAAATTTTTTACAGCTGTGTACAGCATTCAAAATTAATCCCCACAACCAAAATTTCAGCCCCTAAGATCCATTTGAAGGGAATTATGAGGGTGGAGTATTAAAAAATTGACAAATAACAGTAAGAAATTAATGAAAAAGTGAAATAACTCGAGTTCATACCGAGCTTAAGGGATAATTTTTTCACCACGTACTATACTCGATATGGGCCACCCAGGGTTAGGGTAGTCACCCGGATCCGCGTGTAACATCTCGGGGGTGTATTTTTGACTATCACTTTTTCTATTTTTTTTAGTTGCATTTTAGATGGCTAAAAATACACTGCCGAGGTGTTACACGCGGATCCGAGCGACTTTTTAACCCCATTGCACCTCCTCAAAGTACCAAAAAAGTAGTTTTTTGAAGAACTTTTCTTGTTTTTTGATTGTGACCCTCCTATACCTCCACTCTAAAGTGATCCAAAGGATCAATATTTAGTATGTAGTTGGACTGATAAATATACCGTTTGTAGGGTTCAACTTTTTAACCCCATTGCACCTCCTCAGACTACCCCAACCCTGGGTGGCCCATATCGAGCCTAGTACGTGGTGAAAAAATTAGCCCCTAAGCGCGGTATGAACTCGAGTTATTTCACTTTTTCATTAATCGTCAATTTTTTGATATTCCACCCCTCATAACTCCCCTCCCCTCCCCAATGGATCGTAGGGGCTGAAATTTTGGTTGTGAGGGTAATTTTGGATGCTCTACACAGCTGTAAAACATTTTTTTCATTTGGCATGTAACACTTGGGGTACTTCTCTCGTTAGAATGCCAAATTGTCAAGATACAATTTAGGCACTGGTAAAAAATGATTTTCAAGTATAATGGCGATTTTTTATCAGGTCACCGAGAGAACGGGGGGGGGGGAGAGGCAGTAAAAAAATTCACGTTTGGAGGAATTTTTACATTAATTTTTTTTGTCTGCCAATTTTTGACACATTTTTTTCTCAAACTTGGTATGAACGTGGGGGTACTAAAGGGATGTGGAGTAGAATTTTTTCAAATTTTTCGGATCTTTAGTATGACCTTGAAATGTGTTTTGAAAACTGCGAGGGAGCTTGTAGGTCCCCGTTTTTGAGCTGGAAACTTGAAACAATTTTCTCAAGTTATTAAGCGTATGTTGCGCCACCCATATTAATTTCAAATTTTTTTAAAATGGTGGCCCCTTCTACTGTCCTTAAAACCCATGTTTTTCATTCGTTAAACATGAAAATACCAAGTAAATAATTTCTACTTTTGAGGACTGTAGAGGAAACCAACACTGCAAAAAATTAGGAAAAAATATAGGAGATGTTGAATACTCCTAATAACTCGAGAAAACTTTTTCGACTTTCCAGCTCTACAATGGCAGCCTACGGGCCCCCTCATAGTTTTCAAAACGAATTTCTAAATCATTCTGAAGGTTCGAAAAATCCGAAAAAATTTCACAACAGTCCTCTTAGGTACCTTTACTCTTATACAAAATTTGAAAAAAATCAGTCAAAAATTTGGGGAGAAAAAAAATTAATGTAAAAGCACACCCAAAATAATATTTTTTACTGCCCCATATCCCAGTGACTCGATAAAAAATTGCCAATACTTTTAAAAATCATTTTTTACCAGTGCCTAAACAGTCTCTTATAAAATTAGGAATTCTGAGACTCGAGGCAAATTGCCCTCTTTACCCTGCTCTAGCTTTTACGATTACCTTCTCTCCTCTCCCTTCTCATCAATTTCACCCATATAAAACTTTTTGTGCTAGAATGTCTGAAATAAGTGGTGTATTATTTTATTAAAAATCCAAAAATTGGGAGAAAAAAATTTTCTGAAAATTGTTCACTTTGGGTATCAGCTGAACGGAACTTGGAATCTCAGAATGGTCCAGATAAGGGATCTAAGAAAAAAGAAGCACATTTTTCGATGTTTTTTGAACCTAATTTTCATGAATTGAAAACATATTCGAATTATCCACTCATGGAATAAAAAAACTAGTGCTCGGGATGTGGTATGGGCACAAGTACATGTAGAAGTGAATAGCTAAAACCCCCAAAAGGTGCATCTAAGAGCTATACTAAATCTTTATACCAAATTTCAACCTCCTAGATCAAGTCATAGGGGAGTTATGCGAAGAAAAAGCTGAAAAATAAGAAAACCAGATGTAAAACCATACTTTGGAGCTTCTAAAAAGTCGAAACAACCAAAATACATGTCTATGGCCCTTACTAAGTCTGCATAGCAAATTTCAACTTCCCAGTTCAATTTATAGGCAAGGTAAGGGAGGAAAAGCATCATTTTCAAGGTCAAAGAGGAGAAAACTCCTCACATCTCCTCTCCCAATTAATCCAGAAAGCTGATTTCAAGATATGTTGTACAGCTTTCGATTCTCCATCGACTGGCATAAAAAAAACAATTATTGCGATTTTGCCCCTCAGCACCCCCTCCCCCTCTTCAAATTTGGGCAAAACTTAATTTTGACTCAAAGCCATCCCCACTCAAAAATATAAAATCCATCGCTAATCTAAGCCTACTGTGCAAATTTGACCAATTTTGGGCGTATCGAGCTAAGCAAATGATTTTTAGTTTTGAGGCGAAAAAATAAAATAAAAAGAAATAAATATCTGACACGCTTACAAGACCTCAAAATGGATTTTTTTGATACTATTCCTTCTCTATTCCCCCGCACATCCGTGGGAAAAATCCAAAAAAGAGTAGGAAAATTTTTTCTACTGTGAGTTCACTCAAAAAGCTACCAACTTATAAATCAGGATGGGAAGATGCACTTGACCATTCGAATCCTTTTTAGCTGATCCGTCACTAGTCAACACATGTGTACTTTTTTAAATGTTTGGTCAATCGATTTCTTCGTTGTTATTCCATTTTCACCTTTCTCCTTCAAAATCATCTTCTTCTCCCACTTCTTTTTAAAAAAAGCATAAAAAAGGTTTTCCTAGAATAAAAATTAAGTTGGAAAATGTTTTGTTACGAGCCTACTTGCAACATCAGTCAACGTAGAATTTCAAATTATTCCCAGGTAACTTTTTAATAAATACCTGAGAACAATTTTTTTCAAATTTTTTTTCACTCCAGTAACCAAATAAAAATTTAAAAACTTTCGATAAAATAATAACAAATGGTACACATTTAAGAAAATCCAAGTACTCAAAATCCATCAATAATAATATTGATCGAAAAACAATTACCCAATTTATCTAACCACGTTAAACATTTACCTAACTCGTCTATCTTGGTATCCACTCGGTAGGAGGTGATGTGTTATGTATTATGCTTAATTGTCTGTGATACAATCGATAACCTCATCCTTATACATGTAGTTATTTCATTCACAAAGTCTGCAGACTGGCGACACTCTCTATCATCCGTTGATAATTCAAACGATAATTTTGATCGGTTAAGAAGAGGAGCACAGGACGCGAACAAAGGTACCAAGGATTCGATTGTTTTCACTTCAGCGACGAATGATGACCGGAAATGGTCATTTTGAAAGGATTCGCTGCTCGGAATGCGACTCTTGATGATAATAAATAATCACGTATCCATCTAAGCGGGTTCACGAGGCGACACGTCCGCGATATGTGGTTCTGGATACGTATAAGGCTCCGGCCATCTACACACAAAACTTCAACAAGGCTTATAAAATAATTAACGTGTCTGAGTGAGCAGATAAAGACGAAGATAGAGTATCGATCTTTCAGGGTAATCGATAGTAGGCATAGGTACAGTAGATATGTACCTACATTTATCAAATAAATAGGTAGGTAAAATTGCAGAGGGAGGGGAGGCGAGACGAGGCGAAATATCATACGTGAAAATAATTATCCAACGCTCGTACCTATAACATTTTGGTCAAGTGCATACACATCACGAATCGTAGACACATCGTATTTGCGTAATTCCAAAACATATTATATCAGCTAATACTACTGCTAACAATGTTGATTTTTAAATTCTTACTTAACAAATTAATTTGCATCCAGCACGTTTTCTTTCTTTTTTACGCACAAGATCGCGTCGAATACCATATATTAAGTTATACACGAGGTAAAGGTACGAAGGGGCAGGGTACCCATATCGTACCTACAATTGAACAGAGACACGATTTACTACATGCTAAGTCCAAGTACAGGACAAGAATATGTACAACAAGGTATGGATAGGTAGGTCTAGGCACTAGGTAGGTAAGTCTACAGTATTTCAAGTTCACAAGTCCTCACCCCCCCCCTCTGCACCACCTTTTTTTTCTTCTTCTCAACGATGCCACCATAACACAAGACTACCCTTTCCATCGTATCCAAATGTCTGACGATTTTATAATATTACGCTGCTAGGTATTAATTAATAGCGTAAATAAGCCGCGAAATAATACTACTTTTCTTCTTTATCTTTTTTTTTTTTCTTTTTCGCCAAGTTATTATACTAATTTTTCAATTCTTCTTTATTATTTTTTTTTCTCTCTATTTTCAACGATGAAAAATCATAGGGTGTACAGAAAATAAAATATCGTTGATTTGTGGTTTTTAATTTCATATTCTAAGGTGTGTAGATGATTATTATAATCTTATACGCGGCCGCGGCCAAACTAGCATTCTTCTTTACATGTTTTTCCAACACACATACATAGATATACATAAAACCGTGATCACCTTGAATCTTCGGCAAAAGTAAGAAAAGTGATTCTACGCGTGATAAGTGGATTACGTGATCGGAATACGAACGAGTAAAATGCTGTCAATAAACAAGACGAAAAGCAACAAGAACATGAAGAAGGTAGGGGGAAAAACGCCTTGTTTTCTTCGTTACTTCGCACTCACTACCTATAGTAAGTACCTAGGTGCCTATGGGCTACCTACTCGTAGCTATCCATTTCTAGGTACATATGTACCTATATATATATATATGTGTGTACTTTTGGCATACAAGTCGCCGTTGCCGTTGCCTTCGTTGTTAATTCAAATGATATAATTTTCAACCAAAGTCCAACTCATCGTTAGTCGACCTAAGTATATAGAGATGTACAGTGTACACGTATTAGACCAATAATAGGGTGTTATTATGCTATATTTATAAATAATATAAGCAAGTACGCATAATATTATATGAGCCTAACTGCCTATTCGATTCTTACGTCCATGTCAAGGAGGCATGCTACAGCCATCATTATCAGTCCTCGAATGAGTAAAATGACACAATCGTGGAAATTATCGAATGCTTTTTCAATGTCTAAAATAAATATATAATCACGCTCCAGCTACGTCATTGAGTTTTTCTATCTGCGTACGGATAAATATACTCCTTTTAAGCCAGCATTCTCCCAAAATCTACAAACGATACATGTCCAGTAATGTATTTACACAAAATCTGATTCATGCTTATGAAAGTTTTTTTCCATTACCTTAAAGTTTGTCTCTTCAATATTCTAAATAGTCGACTTGAAAAAGTAGCCATTTACTCTGGAGAATTTTATTCGATACGTAATTTTATTACAGAGGAATTACTGTAATTTCACAAATGATTTACCAATATCTTACTCAAAATTCACCAAGTGATTGCGTATCTGTGATTTCGCAGTTCATTTACCCGATTAATATTGTCGGTAATTTACGGTAATGACACCTTTATTTCTTCGTAATTTCATTGGTAATTTACCAGTAATTTACCAATACTTGACCGTAATTTCAATGTAATTACCGGTGGTTACGGCGGTTGGGTACCAAATTTGTACCGGTAATTTATAGTTTTATACAAATTTCGTTAGTATTATACTGTAATTTCGAGGGTAATTTACCAATAATTTACCAAAACGTGACCGTTATTTCAAGGTAATGACCGGTGGTTTTGAAAAGTATTTCCTGAAATTTCACCAGTAATTTATAGTAATTCTATTTGTATTTTACCGTAATTTCAAGGTAATTACAGATGGTTTTTACGCTATTTATCGAGATGGTTTCGGTAATTTACAGTAATTGCAGGTATACCTTGACGGTTAGGTACGAAAATTATACTGGTAATTTATTTCAACTCTGTCAGTATTATAATGTAATTTCAACGGTAATTTACCAGTAATTTACCAAGAAGTGACCGTCATTTCAAGGTAATTACCGGTGGTTCCATGAAGTATTTTTTGAAATTTCATCAGTAATTTATAACAATTTCACTTGTATTTTACCATAATTTCAAGGTAATTATGGATGGTTTTTACGCTATTTATCGAGATGCTTTCGGTAATTTACAGTAATTCCGGGTGTACCTTGACGGTTAGGTAACAAAATTATACTGGTAACTTCTTCCAATTCTGTCAGTATAATTTACGGTAATGACACCTTTATTACCACTGCTTGACCGTAATTTCAATGTGATTACCGGCAGTTACGGTGGTTGAGTACCAAATTTGTACTGGTAATTTGTAGTTTTATACAAATTTCGTTAGTATTATATTGTAATTTTAACGGTAATTATCGGTAATTTACCAAAACGTGAACGTCATTTCAAGGTAATTACCGGTGGTTGTGAGAAGTGTTTTCTGAAATTTCATCAGTAATTTATAGTAATTTTTACCGTAATTTCAAGGTAATTACGGATGGTTTTTACTCCATTTATCGAGATGGTTTCGGTAATTTACAGTAATTCCATGTATACTTTGACGGTTAGGGGCCAAAATTACACTGGTATTTTATACTAACTCTGTCAGTATTATACCGTAATTTAAATGGTTATTTAGCAGTAATTTACCAAAACGTGACAATCATTTCAAGGTAATTACCGGTGGTTTCGAGAAGTATTTTTTTAAATTTCATCAATTATTTATAGCAATTCCACTTGTATTTTGCCGTAAGTTCAAGGTAATTACGGATGGTGTTAACCCTATTTAACGAGATGGTTTCGGTAATTTACTGCAAAATTCCACGCATACCTACAAAATAACTGCGATTTCAAAATACCCCAATTTCACTCTCAAATTACATCACCTTCAGCTAGTAAATGCATACACCATCTTGTATAAGTACGTAGCATTCGAAGCACCAATTCGACGCTACAAAACGGTTACATTTCTAGTCGTACATTTATTAGGTATACAATTCGTCGTATCATGAATATATCCCTTCGCCAATTACAACTTTCAATTCAATACACAATCTTGCGCAGAATAAAACCCTTACAAAGGGGGTATAAAAATAACTACCCTTATTGTCAAGGCAACGCTGCCCTTACATTTCGTAACTAAGGGCGTTTTCCTATCAATTTTCCACTTTTGTTACGCGTTACCCTTTAATTATGTGCCATACCTAAGCTCCAATTGAATAAGAGAATAGCCATTATTCACTTACAATTTAAACCAATACCTAGAACGTATGTATTTGCTCGAATCGAACGAGAAATATGGCCGATAAAAGTTGACCCACTACACAGGTTAAAGACTTCCCCCCGCTGTGGCTCTTCTCAATGCCTCATCGAATCTTTTAGGAACATTCAACTGCATTTTTTTATAGCCCACATATCGATTCGTGCATTCAGTTTAAAACAAAAATGAACAATGAACGTTGAACCGTGACGTCATGTAACCAAATAGGTGACAAATGATATCATCAAAAATATTTATCTGATTGTCAAGTACTCGTGTGTATTCGTAGCCGTACCTTACAAGTTGGTAATTTTTTTTTCAATGAATTCGTGAGTAACTGAAAACATAGGAAGTGAATAACGTTCAAGATAAATAGGAGTAGAGAAGAGTGAGAAGAATAAATTAACCTTTTTTGGTAAATTTAGCTATATGCTCGTAATAAGACAGACATCGATACATAGAAATTGAGTCACTACAATTAATGTTTGATGCAAAAACTTCGAATTTTCTAAAAAATTTAACATTTATTAATTTTTGTAAAGGCTTTTCCCGCTTTAAGATTGCTCAAAATAGTTATTTGATTAAGTAACTTTTCAGCTAAATTTTTAAAACCCTTTCTTCCGTTTTGGGTTTATCATCAGTGGCGCGTTAAAGCAGGGGGTAAGCACCTCCCCCTACCCCGCGAGTGATTTTTTTTTGCACAAAAGTTCATTTCTACTCGGTAAATTTAAGTATTTCGGGCTTAGAAATACGTCAAAATAACAATTTTTCGACCTTTGAGCTTCAAAATTTTGCCAAAATTTTAGTAATTCCGCCTCCCTCTCTCAAACCAGTTATTGTTGCATCACTGGTTTTTATGACAAATTCCATTAAGACGTCAAAAAAATAGCATACTTTTTTCACGGAATTGAACAGTGAACAGGGGGTGAGAGGTGTTCACATCTTCAAAAATCTCAAATTCGTGTTCAACTGATGAAATTATCCCCCCCCTCTCATCCACCGATAAATAACTTCTACAGCCATTTTAGGCTCATTTCTTATCAAATCAGGCCAAATATGACTTTGGATCTTTTGATTTTGCTCTTTTTTTTGCGAGTTCCTTTCCAGTGACTTGGCTTGGAATAGCTCAAAGAAGAGAGTTTTCACTTTTTCTATGTTCCATTTTTTGGGTCTGAATTTACAAAAATCAATTAAATGGTATGTACGAGCGAAGCGAGGGTAAAATTTTGAAAAAATGGACTTCTTTATCGATCATAAAGTGCATTTTTAGGAGATTTAAAACAAAAATTAGTAAAAATGTAACAATTTTTCAAGTTTTTCTACCAGGTGGTGAGGGGGGAGGGGTTTTTCGTTGTTGTTGTTGTTGTTGAAATTTCCAGATGATTTCTCAAAATTTTATGAGTAGCCTAGGTACTAAATTTTCTCAAAACTTTGCAAAAAGGCAAGTTTCATGGGAGGGTTACACGATTTAAATTTCCTTTGATGTGCTGGAAAATGTAACCGTATAGGTATTACCTGAGCAAAGGGAGGTTGAAAATTTTACAAAATATTCGGTAAAACTGGTTGAAAAACGACTGTAAACGTTAGGAAATGTTGGAATAAAAATTTCAAAACTTTTCACCCTTAAAAATTCGTCACTGTGGGCATAAGTCCAGAAAAGTTCTGCAATAAAACCCTCACTAATTTCAACATTTCATTAATTTTTATTTTCTCCAACTTCTACCAAGTGTCAACAAATTTTGCCACCTGCAGAACGCTGGGGGCGGTGAAACACCCCTCCCTCTGTTTGGTAGCCCTCTGCATTTCGATTTCGTTGGATATTTTGGTAAACTTAAATATATATCTACATCCCGAGCCAAAAGAGGATGAAAATTTCACAAAATATAGGGTATAAAAGGTCGAAAAATGACCGAAAACATTGGAAAATGAAATCGGCCACTGTGGACACAAATCCAAACAGACTCCTTGGTAAAACTGTCACCAATTCCAGTATTTCATTACTTCCCATTTTTTCCAACTTCTACCAACTGCCACTGTAATTTTTCCAACTCTCAAACGCTCGAGGGGTGAGACGCCCTCCTCCGTTCGTTGGGCCTGTGTTCCCACTCCATCCAAAATCATCCCTCCTCTGTGCTGAAATCTCACAGTATTATAAAGGCAAATCTAAACAACACTCTTCATTTCGATTAGTTTCGATAATTAACGTCTACTTCGACCTGGACCTAGCATTCGTACAAACGGTACGTAGTACGTATAAATCATTCGACAATCGACATCAGTCATACGACAAAACCTATCAGACTAAGTACAATAAATACACGTCGATGTATCAACACAACAATGCCGATAATTAGACACGATCGAGGATAAAATAACGCCGTTTTATTATCTACAGTGTTTTGCGGTCTGAGATGAATATGAAAAACCACTAGAACAGCTACACCGCGATGCCCAAGATTACCTATACTTACCAATCAGTCAAAAAAAACTCGGCTCAAGACCACACATCTATGATGGTTTGAAACCTTACACCACACATGTATTTATAGTTTTGTAGTCGTAGGTACAAACTCGAACGCTTCTTTTGGCGGGTAAATTCGTCCTCTGCCGGACGCGACGGTTATTTTGAAAATTTACACTATGGACATAGCTTGCTGCGTAGTACATATATACATATATACATATATACGTAAACTACAAGAGGTAATAGGTATGAGATATGTCATTACATAGACACGTCGTCGTACAAACGTCTGTATTAAAATTCAAGTCGTGAAGAGCACGCGTTTCTTCATCGAGAAACATCGATTTAGTAAACAGCATCACGTACGTAAAGATTTTCAAACACGTTGCAAGGGCAACAATGCTATGGTACTCTTATAGCCAGCGTCTTTATATATTTATGTACGTATCGTGAAAAGATTGACTCGTTGTCTAAAGTCTATATGTACCTGTACCTATACCATAGGTATAGATAGGTAGGTGGATATGTTTTGTTTTGTCATTCGATACGAACACGATGAAAAATCTATTACATGTTATGATTTCTAAATCGACGAATAAAATTTCAATATCTTTGTAGGTAAGTACAGACGAGTAAGGTGCATCGAAAATACCAACGCGACCAGCGATGCAATGCACCGCACCAAACCTAAGTACAAGGTGGAAAATTTCATCACGATTTGAAAAATACTCGTACAAAAAAACATCTTGTTTAGATGGTCGTCTTCTTCATCGTCATCATCATCATCATCATCAACATCATCATCTCACGCATTAGCAAACAATCAATACTACCCATATACATTACATATTTGTCGAATATATTTAATACGTCTAAATCGTACCAATAGGATGGTATTGAAGGTACATATATAATATACCTTTAAAAATAGACCTGCGTACTATAAATCACAGTATATTACGAATATGTACATAGTGAGCTATACGTATCTACGTATACCTCGCCTTAATATGTATATTATGATCTCACTATTAAAATATTCGTTCGCAATTTACGCGTTAGCATAGGTTATTTTCAAAGCCATGTATCGTTCGCTGGACGGGTTAATCCCAACTTGGAACCGGTTCCAGTTCAGAATTGAAAACAGAATAAATAAAAAAAAATTGAAACTATGCATCCCTTACCCAGCTACCGACTATCAATTTGAATTCTAATTTCAACATTTAACTTATCGTGTTAATGGCAGGAAATGTACAAGAGCTCGAATCGACAACTTCAACACTTTGCTAGAATACTAAACCCGAAAACAAACGTATTAAAATCAACGATCACGTACTGATTCGAGAACTACTGGTCAAATGCCACGTACGCCCAGAGATGCTATCATCGTCACATTGACGTATTTCTATGCATTCGTAGCCAAATTGTCGACGACGACCATAAAATTCCAATAACAAATTCGTCGAAGCCTTTTTTCGATCGTAAAAAAATATAAAAAATTCTACATGTAATGCCATTATCATCGCATTCGTCCCACTATAAATAATCGAACCCTATTAAAAATTAAACTCTTAATTAAATCACAAGGCGTTAGGAAGCGCGCGATTAATTTTTACGATCCAGATTATCAACTTCTCACTTTCAATTTTATTTTTATTTTTAGCCTGATTTTCCAAGTCATATTGTCGATAAAAACCAGACTATTACGGTCGATCGACGTATGACGAGTGGATGAGGGGGGTGGTGGTATTAATAAAATATTTTGTAGGGTCCTAGAAGATCATTATGAACATTTTGGGCCAAGCCAGATATTTATTTTTTATGTTTTGCCCAGAAACTAAAAATCATTTACTCAACTCGATACCGATCGAAATCGATCAATTTTCAGGAAACAGGCTTCAATTGGCGGTGGATTTGATATTCTGGAGCGGGGATGACCTTGGGTCAAAATTCACTTATGCCCCAATTTGAAGGGAGAGGGTGCTGAGGAGCAAAACTCGCAAAAATTGTTCCTTTTTGAGCCATTCGATAGATAATTCAAAATTGTGTAACATATCCAAAAATCAGTATCGTAAGTCTATTAGGAAGGGAGATATAAGAGTTTTCCTCTTTTTAAACATGAAAAAGGGCTATTCCTCCCCTATCTCCCCACTAAAATGAGCTAGGAAGTTGAAATTTGGTATGTACATTCAGTAGGGGTACTAGATATGCTTTTTTGGGGACCCGACTTTTCAGCTTCATTGTACCCTCCCTCATAGCCCTGAAAAGGGAGTTTTTTGGTTAGTTTTTCTTAGTTTTTGAGTTTGTTTCTCGCATATCTCCTCCTCCTCCTCCCCCCTCCAACATATTGAGCTAGGAAGTTCAAATTTGTTAGGTAGACTTATAAGGGCTGTACATGTACCTTCCCTTCTTGCCTCTACAATTAGTTGGATACAGTTTTCAATTCATGTAATTATAAATTCACGAAAATCATACTGAAAAGTATCAGTTTGTGATGCTATTTGTTCAGCCTGATTTTCTATGCCATATTGTCAATGAAAACCAAGCTATTACAGTCTATGGACAAGCGGCGGAAGGGGGGATACCAACAAAATTCGTTTTGGGGTCCTAGAAGACCATTAAGGTAATTTTTGGCCATATCAGATATTTATCAGACCGTGTAATAGCACGGGGAGGAGGTTGGGAAAAAATTGATTTCATTTTCTTTATTTTTTTCCCCCGATCATTACAATCATTTACTCTACTTGATACAGACTAAAATCGCTCCAATTCGGTCAATCGGCTCAGTTTGACAACGAATTAGATATATATGAATGGGAATGACCTTGGGTCAAAATTTAGTTTTGCCCCGTTTTGGAGGAGGAGGTGCTGAAGGGTCAAAAACGCAAAAACCGATCTTTTTTAAATCAATCGATAGATAACCAAAAGTTGTACAACATACCCAAAAATCAATCTTCTAGGTCAATTAGAAGGGAAGATATGAGGGTTTTCCCCTTTTTAGCCACGAAAAAGAGCTTTTTCCTCCTCATCTTCACACCAAGATGAGCTGGGGAGTTGAAATATGGTAAGTACATTCAGTAGGGACTCTAAATGTGCCCTTTCGGAGTCTCCATTGCACCCCCTCACAGCCCTGAGTATGTGGTTTTCTGGTCGATTTTGCTAATTTTTAATGTTTGTACCTTGCCTAACTTCCCTGCAAATAAGGCAAGGAACTTGAAATTACGTATGTACAGTCAGTAAGGACCCTAGATGCGCTATTTCGGGTTTTTGACTTTTTAGCCCCATTGAACCCTCGCTACTCTCAATGCTGATTGGGAAAAAACATCGCAATTTCATGATTGTAATATATTACGAAATCAGGCTGAAAAAGCATCGCAAAGCGATGCTTTTTTTCATCTTGATATTTCATTTTTGATCTTATTAGTTAGATAGGTACTTATACTTATTATGTAAAGACCAAAAAAAAAAAAAAATTAAAACGTACATAGGCCTAGAAGAGGAATTAGAGAAGCCTACATTAACGCTTTGAAAACAAATCAATTCGTATTAGAATAATAAATTACCATATATTTTTTTTTCAATCTCCAAAACTCGCGTATATTTCGTGCCAAGTAACCGGTTTATCTAGCGAAATAATATCGAATTCTAACCAGCCACTAAGTTGTAATTCGCGACGTGGTCTCCGTTCCGAGCACGTTTCACAAATAAAAAACTTTATTTCGCAATCGTAATTAATATATCGATTAAATCCCAATACCCACTTGTAGCTTTATCGTATGACTTCGAGTCATATAAATTGATTTTTTTTTTCACTTTAAATCGTATTGTTCTCGCAGCTATAAAATTTTACCCTTTCGATAATACAATTTTCAAACTTTATAGATATTTTAAAGTCATTTATTATTATTCGTTTTTTTTTTTTTATATATATCCAGCATCAACATAAGTATATACGATATAAAAAAGAAAACAACACAAAAAAACACCACACACAGCATACAAAACGAACGAGAAATTTATACGTAGGTATACACGGTCGTCGAAAAAATAAAAATAACTGAAAGAGACTTTCTATCGAGCAGGTCATTCGCCGAATGTACGTGATTCATGAATGACACCAGCAGATTGTCGTGTATCGTATAATAAGGTAGTATATATTAATTACTTCGGCGATCCGCAAAAAAAGAACGCTATCCATTCAGTAAATGCTGACCTTTTACAAAAATAACAATGCCAAAGAAACGTGCTGCACCTGTATCTAGTATGGCTATTCACATTCACTCGAGTATTCAAGATAACATATGTGTATGCTGTAGTAGGTTAGGTTTACATCTCTATATATGTATATATATACATATATACGAATAATACAGAGAATCTATAACGCAGAGAATTACTCATTTATTGTCGCATTCCGCTGTACCATTTCCTCTCGTATAATCTTTTTCCTTTTTTTTTTCCTTTTTTTAATATGCACGCTACACATCCCTCTATACATACAGACAATGGGCAAGTTCCGGTCAGAAAATTTACTTACTCCCTTTAGCGGCCATGTACATGCTACGGAATGAGATATTTTTACATTAGGAGGCCTTTATACAAGCGCTATTTGTGTAAAAAGAATTCTCAAAAGCACCCAAGTCCCAAACAGGTATTTTAGTTGGAATCACACGTCAAAAGATCAAATTCTAATTACAACAATACCGGCGATTTTTTTTCACCGTGAGAAAATACCAGTTTATTTGCGTACAAGTGTACGCCGCCTTCGTCGATCGAATAGGCAACTTAATATACATGTGCATTGACTCATGCTCCATAGCAACTAACGTAGGCATAGGTACGAGCTGAGTTTAAAGTGACCTTAGTAATGTTGCGTGGTTTAGAAATATTGAAAATTATCATTGCCCCCCCCCCTCCACCAACCATCCAACAGGGCCCAACCTGACAGTGGTTTTCAAAAGAGGGTATTTGATTGAACGCAAAATAATGTGGTGAAAATTTTTGCTCTCGAACTCATTTTGTTCAGGACTAAAAGTCGCTAATTTTTAACAATCAGAAAAAATTTTTTTTGAAAATTTTTTCCAAAAATGGAATTTATTTTTACCAAAAATTATTAATTTCTTTTTTTTCAGCGGGTTTAGAAAAAAATGACTTTTTACTGTTTCTCATAATTTCCTTGAAAAATAGACCTTTTGAGGAATTTATTAAAAAAAATTCAGGTTCCTAGGTCCCATTGAACGGGCTTAATCGAATTTTTTATGAATCAATTGGGTATTTTTCGACGACTTTTCGCTTGTAGCCTTTGTGATGATTCATCAGCGGTGTTTCTTCGACGTATTTTTTAAACCGCTGAATGCAAGTGATATGGTTTTGGCCGATTCATTTCATGTCATTTATTTTTTATAACTTTTATAATTTCAATTAAGACAAGTAAATTACAAAACTTAAAAGTTCAAACTACCTCCCCCCCCCCATTTATATCGTTATAAATAATTGAAAAAATGGACAGAAATTCGAATAAAAATGCAGAACATAGATCAAAAATGATGAAAAATTTTTGAAAAACAGCTGAAAATTGACCTAAAGTATGAAAAAAATATTATAAACGTCATTGAAAATTAGGTTGAAATTTTACAAAAATTGCTCGAAAATGCAAAAGAACGATCTAAAATTACGAAACCATGTAAAAAATATGTGAAAATTGACCTATAATATGCAAATAATAATTGTTTAAAATCATTGAAAATTGACCTATAAGATCTTTAAAAAATTCTTTAAAGTTATTGTAAATTCATAAAAAATTACGAAAAAATGTAGAAAATTGACTGAAACGTAGGTATAATATTTGAAAATCACCGAAAATTGTGCAAAAAATTTACAGAAATTGGTGAAAATTGACCAAAAATCGTTAAAGAACATTAATTATTGACCCAAAATATGAAAAAAAAAAAAGTTGAAAATTATCGAAAAGTGAGTAAAATATTGACAAAAATAGGTCAAAAATGCAGAGAATTGATCAAACATCACGAAAAAATTGTAAGAAATCATTGAAAATTGGGTAAAAGTTTAACAAAAATGTGTAAAAATGCCAAAATTGATCAAAAATTACAAACAACATGCATTTTTAACCCATTTTTGTTGAATTTATACCCAATTTGTCCTAATTTTTAACAAGTTATTTTATATTTTTAGTAAATTTTCACCAAGTTTTCAATGATTTTTAACGATTTTAGTCAATTTTCTGCACTTTTTACGTATTTCTGTCCATTTTATTAACTAATTATTATTTTTATCGGTTTTTTCGGTGATTTTTGATCAATTTTTTGCATTTGTAAGTCATTTTTGCAAATTTTTCAACCAATTTCCGGTGATTTTGTTTCACATTTCACGTCAATTTTCAACGATTTTTTTTCGCGATTTTTGATCAATTTTTCCCATTTTTGTCAATTTTTTGCCCAATTTTCGACGATCTTTAAACATTTTTTTGACACTTCGGTCGATTTTCAATGACTTTTAACGATTTTTTTTCACTTTTTATGCCAATTTTCACATATTTTTCAACATTTTTTCGCGACTTTTGATCAATTTTTTACATTTTAAACCCATTTTTGTCAAATTTTTACCCAATTTTCAGTGAATTTTTACGGATTTTTTGTTTTTTTTTTTTTTTTTTTAGATTAAGTTTAACCTAATTTTAAACAGTTTTTTTTTCTTGTTTTTTAATTTTTTGGGTTTTTTTTTTTTTTTTTTTTTTTTTTAGATTAAGTTTAACCTAATTTTAAACAGTTTCTTTTTCATGATTTTTAATCATTATCAGAATTTTTTACCCATTTTTGTCAATTTTATACGCAATTTTCAAAGATTTTTAATGACCGTTGTTCAATTTTCACAAGTTTTTCAACATGAATTTTTCACGAATTTTTGTCAAAGTTGAACTCTTGGCTTGCTGAAAGGTGTTAATATTTTAGGTACCCTTTATCCATCGAAAATTTAACGTAAAAGCAGTAGTGATGAAATTACAAATATGCATTTGACAAAACACAACGACCAGCTTTGAAAACATATACAAAATCGTACCAACATCAGAATAAAGAATGAAATCGTGAGAGAAAAATTACGAGCAGATGGTCTCTGAATCATTCCAGCCCATTAATTGGACATTTTGATGAAGTTATTCCAGTAAGTGAGTTGACGATACCGAAGAGGATGCGGGTTATTACGGTTTCGTCGTATTTGGAAAGTTGAAGAATAAACGTAGCGATAAAGTAGACGAATGTTTGTCTACTGGAAAAAAAATTACCCCCCAAGAAATTAGCATATTATACTTATTCGAAGTACAAATATATTTGTATGCAGTACCATTGTATCTGTTTAAAAAAAGAACTAAAAATACACTTATTTTACGATGAATAAGCGTAAAAAATGTTATGGAAAACTGGTTGCCTCCTCGTTGTGATTTTATTCTAGATTAGATTTGAAAAATTTAATAAGCGGTTAAATTTTTCCATTTCATACGTACACAGCGATATTAAAAAACCGAAAAATTATGACGAACCGAAAAAAGAAATATTTACAATCAACGAGTAGTTATGAAAATTTTATGTCATAATTTTTACACTTGAATTTGAATTTTTTACATTAACAAGGCCATAATGTTGAAACGCAATTTTGATCGCAACTCGCGATAGTAAATTTTCAAACCATCGAACTGAATTATGATATTATGCATATTACAAAAATCTGCAATCGAGGTACCTCCTTGAAAATATTTTTAAAATGAAAAATTAGAATATGCAAAGAATGTTAGAAATCTAATAAGTATAAAATCTTCGAAAATAAACATGTCTGCAGAAAAATAATTTATTAATACGTATTCCCTTTTATTGAATCAAAGTGAAAACATTTTATCCCACTGTTTGCATTCAAATGCCAGCTTTTTATCGGATAAAAATGAAAAATTTCGACCCTTTACCCCCCCCCCATGTGTTGAAATTACGAGTTCTAGTCAGAAACATGAAATTAATAAATTTGAAAAAAAAAATGCTCAAAATTAAACGTAAAAAGGTCTAATAGAACATATTTTATAGAACAAAAATATTCGAGCGAAAATGGCCATTTTAAGCTGGCAAAATTAATAAAAAGCATTGTTTATCGTGTTTTAAAAATTTTTTTACTAACCAAAAAAAAAACGCTGAAATAAAATATATGTTATAAATATGGGTCTACTTCGTAGCATATTTTTTTTTTCGTTGTTTAGGGCTACATGGAAAAAGAGGAAGTGGGGGTTCAAAATTTTTTCAGATAGCTCTCACACCATACGGATCAACTTCTACTAGACAGTTTGAAATCCCATTCAGGGGCTGATTCACCTCTTCTTACCCCTGGCTATGGTCTTTCTAACCAAAATGAAAACAGAAGGGACGTAAAATAAAAATATCATTGAAATTTTCAAACTTGCAAGTATATTTTATTTTTAGCCTGATTTTCTATGTCATATTGTCAATGAAAACTAGGCAATTACAGTCTATCGGCCAATAACGGATGAGGAGGGAATATCAACAGAATCCGTTTTGGGGTCCTAGAAGATCACTGAGACGATTTTTAGCCATGATTTTATTTTACTTTAATTTTTTTCCAAACATTAAAATCATTTATTCAACCCGATACCGACCAAAATCGCTCCAATTTGATCAATCGGCTCAATATGATGGCAGATTAGATATATATGAGTGAGAATGACCTCAGGTCAGAATTCAGTTATGCCCCAAATTGGGGAGGGGGTGCTTACGGGTTAAAAATGCAAAAATTGCCCCTTTTTCAACCAATTGATAAAGAATCAGAAGTTGCATAACTTATACAAAAATCATTCTCCCAAGTCAGTTAAGAGGGGTAATATGAGAGGGTTTCCTTTTTTTAACCTCGAAAAAAACTGTTCCTCCCCTATCCCCCCACTCAAAAAATTGAGTTTGGAAGTTGAAATTTGGTATGTATATTTAGTTGGGCGCTTAGATGTGCTTTCCGGAGGTTCCGACTTATTAGCTCCATTGCACCTCCTCACAATCCCAAAAAAGAGATTTTTTTTGTAGGTTTTTCTCATTTTTCTCATTTTTTGAGTTTGTTCCACAAATAACCTCCCTCCAAATTGAGCTAGGAACTTAAAATTAGGCACGTACGTTATGTAAAGACCCCAGATGTGTCTTTTGAAGGTTTTGATTTTTCAGCACTCTTTAACCTCTTCACAGCCCTAAATATGTGTTTTTTTGGTCATTTTTTTCTTATTTTTTGAGTTTATTCCTCACATAACTCCCCTTCAAATTCAGCTAGGAACTTTAAATTAGGAATGTACATTTAGTAGGAGTGGTGGATGTGCTTTTTTGGGGGGTCTCGACTTTTTAGCCCCATTGAACCTTTCTAACACGTAATGTTGAGCTTTTTTTCAATTCTCATGATTGTAATATGTCACGAAAATCAGGCTGAAATGTTTTTTTTTTTTTTTTAATGAACTTTTATTACGAAAAATAATTTATGAAAAAACATGGTTAATATCAGAATGATTGAACTGTAATCTAAATGGAAATTAAAATCTACATTTTTTTTGAACAAAATAAAAACTTCATTCTTTCAAAAAAAAAAAAAATCAATATCCGTGTATATAATAAATATACAAAAGCTTTCATTTTTTATGACTTTGAAGTTCGTATCACTACATTTAAAAAGCTTTGTATTGAAACAACTGCGGTTTCGTAACTTCTGAATCTATTTTTTTTCGTCCAAATAATTGAATAAATAAATAAAATAAATCATCACCACTTACTCCTCCTCATTTTAAACAGCGATAAAATCTGAATAAGGTACATTTTTTTCACTCACCTAGAAAAAAAAAGAAAAGAAAATTACAATTTAATTCAAGAAATCATAAATATGCTTTAGCAAATTTAAAATAAATATAAGTACTAATGTAAATATAATACTGCCTTAATCTATAAATACTACTCTCGCTGAACTGGTCTGGCTGGAAGGTCGAACAAGTTGCCTATACCTATCACGACAGTCTTCATAGTCAACTTTCTCATCACCATCATCACACCTAATAAGTTGCACCTTGCATTAGGTACGAGAACAAGCGGTATTTATTACACCCATACATACGCATAAAACACGTTACTTGCAGTAGAACGAGAGATTTAAAAAACTACCTTAATAAAAATATTATCCCGATAAACAACTACAGCACCCACTTCAATGGAAAACCACCGCCAATGATGCCCATAACCACCGTTAGCACTTAGATGAAATAACGGTTTAGTTCAGGAACGAAAAAAAAAAGAAGGAAAAAAGGCGTGTAACTGTATACACCTTTTTGCACTTTTCTTGACATTATCGGTGAATTTACAATGATGGGATTTTTAAAAAGTGAAAGAAGAAATTGAAAATGACATATGCGGAAATCGCAAAATATTATACAAAGAGATTCGATGTCACACCCATACGTTTTATGAGCCAAGTAAGTACCAGTGTAATGGTGAAATCAGTCATGCTTTACATGATCGAACTGTTCATTGGGTGCCTGGTTGGAATTAATTTTATCGTGTTTTGGGCAAATATCATTTACACGTAGTTTGTACAGGTCTTTCTATTAAAACTTCGTTGCTATTCTTATCGTTGTTATGGCTATGAAATTTCACACTTTTTCCTAAGTATAGAATTTTAAAAAACTATCGAAGGGTGTTAAAATATCGGGTCAATAAATCTTCTATAATACGACGGTGAAAAATAGTCTAGCAATGTTCAATAAACGTGCTGCCAAGTGAATTATTTTCGCATATTAATCACGTTTATTGTTTTCACTTTAGTATGTAAAGCTATTTAGAGTGGTCGTAAATTGTGATCTAAATGTAGTTGGAATTTCAACAAAATCTACGTTACACGTAGATTTTTACTGCGACTAGAATGTTTCCAAGATGTGTCCAAACAATGCTGGTAAAATTTTTGTTTTTTTAAACCCATCGTTGAGAATGTTTTGCCGAAGTTTAATTGCAAACCATGTACCATTTTTCAGGTTTGAAAAAATAATTTAAAGTGACTTTTCTCTCAGACAAGGTGGAGAAGTAACTTTCTTCGAAGAAACGCATTACTTTTGCATTACTTTTTGCATTACTATATTATAAATAGTTTTATTCGGTTTACCCCTCCTACCCCCTCCACCCTATACAAAAAAAAACTTCATCTTTTTGAAACAGTTGAAATTTTATAAATTTCAGCAGAAGTATGAAAATGCAACAAAGGGCTAGACATTTTCGTGGTGGTGACGCGTGCATAAAAATACAAGTGTTGCCTTCTTTTGAGGTACAAAATGAACCAAGTATTCTTTTTTTTCCAAATTTTCACCAATCGATTAATTTTGAGATTTGTAAAGAATGTCGAATGATTTTGAAGAAAAAATACATTACTTTTTAGGCAAAATGCATTACTTCACATTACTTACATTACCTGCATTACTTGTTCCCCACCCTGAAATGAGAAATCACCCTTTTGGTTTAAAAAGCATAATCAAACGATTTTTGTACATAAGTGAGACGGAAAACTTGAAATTTTGGCATCAACGTGTTTCATTAAATTTCCAAGAAGAGGTACAAAAATTCACCATAAGTCTATAAACTTGATTTGAATTAAGAATATCATCAAAAACCAATTCATGTCCCAACGCAGATTTTTTCCAGCAGAAGGGTTCCAAAACAGGATTCAAATTTCCAATGCTCATAAATTCGAAAAATTACCTTCGTGTTGAAAAAGAAACATTCGTCCGAGTGGGAGTAAGGAAGAAAATTTTGAAAAAAATGGTCTTTCCGATCATCAAAAACTGTATTTTCAGAAATACTCGAGCAATTTATGAATTTTTTTAGGCTTGATTGTCCAGGTCTCTAGAACGATTTTAATTTTTTTCATCCATGGGAGGAGTTTCAACCTTCGACTTCCTCCCCTTCCTCCCCACCGCATCTCCTGAGCTCATTCAAAAGACATAATTTCGAGCATCTAAGGTTCAGTTTTTGACCCACTCAAAAACTCCAAAGTTTCAATTTTGAACCACACACAAGACCAAACTTGCAAAATTAGTTGAAAATTCATTTTAAAAAAATCATTATTTCGTATTCAATATCAGGAAATGCTGCGATTCCTACTAACACAATTATGAAAGTAAAAAAAACATCGAATAATTATTAATAAATATTTAAATTGATGTATTAGTCCAAAAAAAATGAAAAATTTCGAAAAAGAAGCATCAAAAAACTCATTTTTTTTGCTTCCACGATGTGAAATATTAAAAATGTTATTTAACACCTCAATTTTACACGCAATCTATGCTTTTTTAGCTTGATTTTCATAACATATTACAATCATAAGAACTGAAAATTTTCCTAAGCAGTATTGTAGGTAGGAGAGGTTCAATATGGCTAAAAAGTCGAGACCTCCAAAAGGCGCATCCAGGGCTCCCACTAAATGTGCATAGCTGATTTCAAGTTCCTGAGTCAATTAGGAGGGGAGTTATGCGAGGAACAAACTAAAAAAATTAGAAAAAATACCCGAAAACCCACATATTTGGAGCTGTGAAGGGGTTCAATGGGGCTGAAAAGTGGAGACCCAAAAAAAACACGTTTAGGGCCCCTACTTTATGTAAAATACCTAATTTCAAGTTCCTAGCTCAATTTGAAGGGGATTATGTGAGGAACAAACCCAAAAAATGAGAAAAAACGACCACATACCACATATTTGGGGCTGTTAAGGGGAGAAATGGGGCTGAAAACTGAAAAGTCGAGACCCCCCTCCGAAAGGCACATCTGGGGTCTCTACTTAAGGCACATACCTAATTTCAAGTTTCTAGCTCAATTTGGAGGGGAGTTACGTGAAGAACAAACTCAAAAAATGAGAAAAATGAACAAAACCGATCGAAAACGCACGGTGTAATAGAGCTAAAAAGTCGAAACAACCAAAAGACATATGTAGGGCTCTAACTAAATGTACACACCAAATTTTAACTTTTTAGCTCAATTTGGTGGGGATACGGGGGAGGAACGGCCATTTTTCGAGGTCAAAACGATGAACCCCCCCCCCCCCATATCTCTCCTCCTAATCGACTTAGGAAGTTTATTTTTAGAGATGTTATGCAACTTTTAATTCTCCATCATTTGGTTTAAAAAAAGGCAATTTTTGCGTTTTTAACCCCTGAGCACCATCTCCCCTAAATTGGGGCATAACTAAATTTTGACCCAAGTTCATCCACACTCGTATGTATCTAATCCACCGCCAAACTGAGCCGATTGACCAAATTGGAATGATTTTGGTCGGTATCGAGCGGAGTAAATGATTTTAATGTTTTGGGAAAATAATAACAATAATAAAAATAAATATCTGACATCCATAACCCTGCTTTTTATTGACAATATTACATAGAAAATCAGACCAACTAGAAAAAAATTCTTTCAAGATATCCTTTTTTAGCTAAAAAAAACGAGAAAAATCTCTGAAAAAAGTCAATTGTCGTTTATAATGCGTCTTCTTCAAATTCTTATTTAAAAAAATCATTTTTAAAGATATGAAATAAGTTGAACTTTCGCCTTAAATTTTCAAGCCCAGTAATCTCGATCAACAAGCACACTCCAGTTTTAAAAACATTGAAACTCGTATTATTTAACTCTCTTCAACTACAAGTCTAACTCCAGGACACCTTCAATGCACAATATAGGCAAAATATTACACTCACTTTTCATTTCCAATTACATCAGGGGAACGAACGTGCGTAATCTATTTACAAGTTCATTAATTCGCCTTAATGGGTGTAGAAAAAAAACCCACCCACAAATAAGGATAATATCCGCAGACCCCACATTTGAAAAGCAAAAAAAAAAACTCACTTTTTGAAACACATTCGTACGATGTGCAATTTTTCAAAGCATTAATTCGCTATAACTTGATTACATCGTCCTATTTTGAAGGTGCGGTACGGTGCGGTGCGAACAAACGACAAAATACGTCATTAGCTCGGCACTATATAGGCACATCTACAGTTGGAGTAAGTTGAAAAAAAAAATCATCGCCTTCAATCAGCGCCACTATATCAGATGAACCTGAAACGATGGTCGAACAAATGATCTACAATCTCACGCATTAGTCTACTAATCGAGTCAAGTTTTTCATTACAATGGTTCCTATAATCGCATTACGAAAGGGAAAAAAACTTGCAAGACCCAATTGCTACGGTTACAACAAAAAGCCTAGGTAGCTATAGCGGGATTATGTAATAATGTAAAATTCTTCGAAACGAGGAAACTACCAAAAAATAGAACCAAGCGCCCTACCACCGACAGCTTATCAAATTATCAATGTTTATCGACATCCACGGCGACGACCACGACCACGTTTTGAGTAGTCAAAATGAAAGTGTAACTAATACGATAATCGTTCGATAAAAACATTTCATATGCCAAGAGGTAAGCTCAAGTCTCACAAGTCGATGGCAAAACAATACAACATCGGTGCTCATTTAATCTGCCAACCAACGCAGCGCAGCGTAAAGAATTACGATGATGAAGCCGAGCGTTTGGGCAAAATATTATGCACAGAAGTATAAATACCCACCTTATTGTAGGTATACAGAATGCAGATACAATTGTGCGAATAAAATCATTTGCTAACCTTGACATTTATACACCTGGGAGGTTATTACGAGTAAATCGCCAAATGTATAAAATTATTGGGTTTTTCGTTAATTACGTACCTTACGTAGAATTCACGTCGAATTACTTCCTCATCGTCGATCCAGAGTGAGTTTGGGAAATAAACGTGAAAAATAACGCTTGTACAGATACCTGCATCGTATAGGTATATATATACATAGACACACGTACCCATACATATACTCGTATGCATCTACCCAGCACCACCATTGGTACTTGGTAGATGCCTCTCTACCAGGAACCTCGCTCGTATATGCTCCACAGTTCAGACAAGTTACAGGCACACCAGTAGCTCAGACTTGGTCGTGGATTACTGAATCGGCCGGCGGCTACAATTATTTGAATGAAACTAAAAGCCGAACGTCCTTCGATTAGAGTACAAGTAGACGACTTCACAATGTACTGTAAGTACGCGTACAAGTACTTACCTACTACGTACTTTCTATAAGTTCGAGAAAAATCCATCTTAAAAGCAAACGTGCAATATGTGCGCAATGCACCTACACTACAAGTACTGTACTTTTCATTGTAAAAGTAGGTATCCGTATACCGTGCATATCTATCTATCTGCACACCTAGGTCCATTCGCAGACGGTGGTATACTCCTAATGCCAATATAATCTTGTAACATAATCATGATTACGACGTTTAACTCGACCGTAGGAAAATAAATAATAATCGTACCTTAAGCGTGATTTTATATACCCAGCGTATGTATATATCAAGGTCTAGACCTTTACGTAGCAAGAGGAAAAATTACTTACGATTCGGAATTTATTCGTTCAAAGTGTACTTGTGTACATAAATACACGCAGGTCTCTTTGTATGAGTATTTTTAATTGATAATAGGTAACATGTCGAGATATGCAATCAATTACTTTTTTCAGCTAATTAATACGTATAAACATATTTATTGGGATATTTCAAGTTAAAGCTCCTATGGAGACTCTGAACCCCACCCTCAAAAGGTCCATTGAGAAATCTCATTTTTACCAGCTCACCCAGTATTCGTCGGCCTAATTTTTTGTTCCGATATTTCAGAGTATTTGGTTGGGGGGGGGGGGGGGGGAGAAACTGGACTTACAAATTTTTCTCGTCTTTTAATTGGAAATTTATGAAACAGAGGTGGAGCTAAGATCATAAATATTTGGCTAGACTTGAGCCCCAACAGCCCGTTTCTAAAATAGATGATTAAATTTTTGTAGCAAAAAGCGTAATATGGCCCAAGCGAAGCGAGGGTAGAAATTTTGAGAAAAGCTATGCAAAAATTGAAATCTTTGATAGCTACTTGAAACCTACGGGTAGTAAAATTTTTAGATATTTATTATTTATACAAGGGAGACAAAAGTCCTAAAATTGAAATATTTATTTTACAAACCTACGTAGACTTAGTATTGATGTGATGACCCCAACCAGAACGGATTCACTTTGAAAAGCATTTTGACGCCAATTTTTGTAAAATGTTTAGAAATTTTCTCTGCTATTAGTACGTTCCTCAGGGAAAATGTTTTGACCCAAGAATACTGAGGTAATTTCAAATTTCTAAAAAAAATTCCCTCAACTTCTGCCCATGGAAAAGTTACAAGGTTCCCAATTCCCAGCAAAATTCAAAGATGAAGATTCGTGCTTTTTTTGTAATTTTTTCAGGGCTTTTTTTTGACACTGATTAATTTTCTAAGAAAATGTTTTTCGAGCGAGGCTAAAGCTAAAATTATAATACAAATTACAGGCAAAGACTTCAAATTTAGTGTTTTTGACCTTTTACAAAAATAAAGCATTCAACTTTCAAGTTCTCGAGCAAACCCTCGCTTCGTTTGGGCATATCATTTAATTCATTTTTATAAAATCAGGCTCGAAAACCAGTACACAGAAAGTGAAACTCCTCTTCTTTGAGCTACTCATGGCCACACCACTGGATTTTTCGTGTTTTTATGACCAGTTGGACCCTTTACTGCAAAAATTTTCACTGTGAACAACGTTGTTTCTTTCCCAGAAATAACAATTTGTACAGTCGCATAACATGGAGAATCTACACACCAAATTTCAACTTCCTAGCTCTATTTGGAGTGGAGTTATGCGAGAACGAACTCAAAAAATAATAAAACTCGAACAAAAAACCACTTTTTTGGGGCTGGGAGGGGGTGCAATGGATCTGAAATGTTGAATCTCCCGAAAAACACATCTATAGTTCCATAAAGTTTACATATAAAATTGCAACATTCTAACTTAATTCAGAGTGGAGATAGGGGAGGAACAGACCTTTTTCTAGGTCAAAAACAGGGGGATATCCTCATATCTCCCTTCCTAATTGACCTAGGAGGCTGATTTTTGGATATGGTATGCTACTTTGGATTGTTTATCGATCGGCTTGAAAAGGAACATTTTTTAAGATTTTAGCTCTTCAGCATCCCCTCCCCCCCCCCCCAAATTTGGACATAACAGAATTTCGATTCGAGGTCATTCTCACTCCAGAATATTAAATCCGTTACCAATGTAAGTCTGTTTCCCAAATTTTATCGATTTTGGCCGGTATTGAGCTGAGCAATTAATTTTAAGGGGGGGAGAGATAAAATTAAAAATCAACATTGCCAAAAACAGTTGTAATTGTCTTCTACTGCTCCCAAACAAATTTCAATGATCCCCTCTCCTCTTCTGCCATAGGTAGATAGACTGTAATAACCTGGTTTCCATTCACAATATGACATAGAAAATCAGGTTAAAAATTAGCATATATATCAAATTTTTCAAGTTTTCTGGCCACGAGTTGGGGAAGATGTGTTCAGACCTTACTCCCTGGTTAAGTCACTGTGGGAGCAAGTATATTACAAAATAGAAGCAATGCTGCCAGAACATTGGTCAAAATCTAAGTCATCTTGAAAACATAAAAAGTTGATGATTTGCATGAAAGAAACATTCATTGTTCGTTTAGAATCCTTTAAAAACAATTATCAATAAAATCAATATTTTATTCTGATTTTTGAAGTACTCGCAGCCAATCTCATTACTCTTCCTTCCACTCTTACCCCCTTTAAAATAGGGAACGCAAAGTTTCTCAAAGATGAGAGAAAGTCATAAAAATAAGACACTCATCTGCTGTAGTCTAGACCTTAGACTACTTGCATCTTGACATTATGTTTCTTATAATTTATTTTGTTCAAGATGACTAGAGGAAAAATTATCAGTTGTCAAGAGTACGGTTGGATTAAATTTTTTAGACATTTGCATATTATATTATTTACATCTTTACAAAACCAACTAGATAGTGCGCTTGTTGATACTCACATCCAGATGAAAAAATTCCTATTTAATTAAATTGTTTTAGACATTGTTTGGATACGCTTTTTGGCAATTACAGATCATGCAGTTTATACCTTGACAAAACAATGTCCAAATGATACTTTGCCATTATTATCACTCTTTTCCACAATCCTACAACCTTGCAGGACTTTCTTCAATGTTACAACAGGAATTCTTTCAAATATTATGTTACGTTTGCTTTACAGTCATATTGAAAACTGAAGGGTCTAGATATTGGTAAGTTAAGACTCTAGACTGCCTACATACCACAATTTTAAAATACAATATTGAGATCAATGAAAGTACTTATTATTCAAGCAGTGATGTCTATGAGACTTCTCCATATAGTTTCTACATTCACTTCATCTAGACATAACAGTCATTAGATGATAAAATATCGTGACACTTTCTGTTCTTGACATTCTGTCAAGACTAATTAACCATCTGCAGTCTTGAGTATAATTCTAGACTATTTTTAAACATAATAGGTAAAAATTGTTCAAAATGAATATTCATGACATTAACAATGCCATTTCCTGACTCTTCATTGAACCATCCCTTCACTCTAAAGTCAAAGTAAGTGGATTTTCATTTTTCAACTCATACATGAGATTTAAGTGTTTTGAAAAACTTCACTTTCAGAATCATTCTGGAGCCTCCAAGCCAGCATCAAAGAGCTCTCTAGAACCCAGCTCTTTCCAGAGTCTGGTTCTGGCCATAGCTGGAGTCTAGTGTATGAAATGAAAGGAGCCCCAGCTTGGCAGCTCAGGAACAACAGGCTATATTTTCAACTTGGATCCCAATTCCAGGACCAAATCCCAACATTTCAAATTGATGGGGCCTAGCTTCAGAGCCAGAGCTTAGCAATGAAGATTAACGGAGCTGGCTCTGAAACTGAAGCCAGAACCCTTCAAAATGTCTTTTTGAGCTTTGGAACAGGAAGCAGAGCACTTAAACATCTAATACTGGACTGAAGGGCTACAGTAGATGCTCTATAGGAAAAACTATGGCTCCGATGACTTGTTTGGCCAAAGTTAAGATTACAAGATGGGCATGTGCATGGTCTAAGGCGCTTGCGTATGAAAATAAAAATTATCAGGTATAGTACAAAACTTGCATCTTACAAAAAGGAACTTACATGTAAGATTGTTTTCCCTCGTCAAAAGAACTGCTGTAACTGGTGGAGATTTCGAATTAAGTATATTCAAAATATCTACACATTTGATAGATACGAGACCTTGTTTTTTTTTTCGCAATCGTTTCAAACTAGTAATTTTTTTCCTTTCATTATGCCACTTTTAGGTGTCTTTAGATTTTTATTCATACAAATTAAGTCGAAAATACTACAAAAGAATGATATTGCTGTAAAATTGTTATTCACACCAGTACACTGTATTTACCGATACAGTGCAGGTACCTAGTAATTACTTCATTACCTACAAGTTGCGAAGCTAGGAAGAAAATTTCCATTAATTAATATATTAATAGGCGTTTGATAAAGTAAACGATTTACGGAGCGCAGTTTAATAACATTGAACTGTACGATAAGAGTACCCATTTTAGTTACCTTACTTCGAAGAGTCGATCGACCAGAAAAATTGACTAATTTGTTAGGATCATCTTTTCTTACCGAGGTATATGTATACAATGAACAGATGTAACGGTACTGTGGTTAAGGCACAGCCACCAATACATCTAAAAAAATTATCCAATTACCATACATCACTATGGATGAGAAATGATTGATGGAGCTGTTCAGTTTCAATTGTCAGTGTAAGTGGAAGTACACAGATACAGGTGATCGGAGCGTTCGTGAAGGTATACAAAGAATTCGTTCAAAAGCTAATCGAAAAACGAACGTTGACAAATATGTACTGATCCGTACTGTGTACTCTACTTGTTCCTTATGTACTTCATAGCATGTGCATTCGGTTCGTTCGATTAGAAAAGCATGAAAAAACACGATACTTTAATTAGAAACGCGATATGAGTCTGTTTCATGATGGCAATGGCGTCGGCGTATCAACGTAAAGATACTACATGTTAGCGCTTGGGTACGTTACGTAAGAAGGGAAATATCACTTATTAAAATTGCTCGGGTCAAGTATTAGTAGGCACTCTACTCTACTACTCTACTCTTTCAACATTATAGGTAAGTAAGTAGTATACAAGTATATGGTACAAGCATTATAAACACATATCGAACAAAGAATTTAAACCCATAAAAGTCACTAGTATAAGCCTACGCTTTTCTTTAGTAGTTTTCCAGTCTTGAGGTAATACCATGTTTGTCGTCACCGCCATCGATAGATTTTATTTTTTATTTATTTCTTCTTTCTTTCTTTTTTTTTTCACTTTAATTTAGGTCATTTCGAAAATGCACGAACAGAATTATCAGAAAACCTCAAAATACAAAGTACTTAATTGTAATTGATCCTGTTTACATTATGATTCTGTATGCGAGAAGAAAGGCAGTTCTATATTTAGACTTGAGTGGACCAAACGTTGAGGAATTCAAATAGCCATCGATTCTACCAAGACCTGCCTATAAGTCTGGTATTTAACCATCGGTACTATTTATGGAGATCGATATGGTTTCGAAGGAACCGTAATATTTTTACATCATTGTTAATGATTACAGATTAGGTGGCATTTCTCCATTAGGGTACTTACAACACGTATACATATAAACGTACTTGCAATACAAGAGACTGGCTATGCCCGAGCCACACATTATAGATTCTTAACATACCGTACATCGCGTTCGATCACACGCAGCTGGAAATAATATTGAAAATTGAACCGTTAACAACTAGCAAGAGGGGGAAGAGCGGCGATCCCCTTGATTAGTTATTTTTCAACATCGTCAAACCGAGTTGAGTTAAGGTATACCCTGGCGATGTGAGATTTCCATCGACGATTCGTCATCTTAGGACGATGACGACGACGGTAGAATGGTACGAGTTCACTCGGATAACGTTTCATTCAAATATTTCGTATGATGATTAAAACCGATTAACTGATCGGTTGGTGATAAGACGGATGGTTTTGTCGGATAAATATGATTTAATTATGTCGTTCGTACAAAATAATGTGAGAAATTCCACATTACTCTTTTATCGAACGCTGGAATCTGAAGAAGGTTTTTAAAATGTTTGACCCATCTGGTTTTGGACACGTATAGTGCATTTGAAAAAAAATTAATAATTAGATGAATACAGCATCTTCAGTGACGACAAATTCCGTTAATTAGACCGATCGATCTGAATATACTTGAGCTGAGATTTTAACAAGAGCCAAAGAAGATGCTCAAATCAAGTACAGTTTTTTTTTTTTTTTTTTTATGAGACTTTGAAAACATTTGTGTAGAGATGTCTCTTTTGACAACTTGAATTCGAAAAAAAAAAACATTCTTCGGTAATAATTCAAATAACAGAAAGAATCTTACTTTTCTATGTTGCGAGGGTTAGTACGAAATTTAGGTCAACTGATTTCTCTCCACTTTTTAACTAGAAATCTTGAAATCAATTTAGGGTCAAGCTCAACTGTTGATGGGACAACTGATGACGATATTTCAACTCAAAATCATAAAATCAATCCGAGGTCAAGGTCAACTATTGACGAGTCAACTTTCTTTAATTTTCAACTTGAAATCGTGAAGTCAATCCGGAGTCAAGGTCAACTGTTTCTGGGTCAACTTTGAACATCTTTAATTTTCCTCGGCATTTCAAGTTGAAATCTTAAAATCGATCCCAAGCCATGGTAGACTGTTGGCTGGTCAACGGATGACGACATTTCAAGTCAAAATCATAAAATCGATTTTCAAGTCAAGGTCCACTGTTTTGAAGTGTCAACTACAAACATTTCTAATTTTTCTCAACATTTCAACTTGAAATCATAAAATTGGTCCTTCATAAAATAAGTCCGCTGATGTCATTCCAGGTCATAAAAATCTGTGCACTGATGTCAGTCTGATGATGATGCCACACTGTTGAAAATCCGCTACTAACATCTCTAATTTTCTCAACATTTCAACTTGAAATCATAAAACCAATCCATAAAATAAGTCTGCTGATGTCATTTCAGGCCATAAAAATCTGTTCACTGATGTCAGTCTAATGATGATGTCACACTGTTAAAAATCCGCTACTAACATCCCTAATTTTCTCAACATTTCAACTTGAAATCATAAAGTCTATCCTTCATAAAATAAGCCCACTGGTGTCACATTTCTAACTTTTCTCAGCATTTCGACTTGAAATTATAAAATCAGTCCTTCATAAAATAAATCAACTGATGTCATTCCAGGTCATAAAAATCTGTTCACTTCACTGATGTCAGTTCAATGATGACGTCACACTGTTGACGGTTCACTAACAACAGCACTAATCTCAACTCAAAATCATAAAACCAATCCTTCATAAAATAAGTCCGCTGATGTCGTTTCAGGCCATAAAAATCTGTCCACTGATGTCAGTCCAATAATGATGCCATATTATTGAAAATCCGCTACTAACACCTCTAATTTTCCTCAACATTTCAACTTAAAATCATATGATCAATCCTTCATAAAATAAGTCCACTGATATCACATCTCTAATTTATCTCAACATTTCGACTTGAAATCATAAAATCAGTACTTCATAAAATAAGTCAACTGATGTTATTCCAGGTCATAAAAATCTGTTCACTGATGCCAGCTCAATGATGACGTTACACTGTTGACGGTCCACTAATGTTTTGTAATGATGATGATCAACTGTTGACGTTCAACTGTTGACGGTCAGTTGTTGACGATTTTTCCGGAATGCGCCACTAAGGTGGAAGACTTTGCGTTGCAAAGGTAGCATACCCAAATCTCTAAGGTAGTATTTTTTAAACAAATGAATTTTTCTTTTTTTTTTCCCCTGTTTGAGAGTTGATAATGCAAAACAATTAAGCAGAATACAAAGAATAATGTTAATTTGAAATAATAGAACAATTGAATCCATTTGAAAAGATGCTCAATCGGAATTTTTTCCGTTTTTACGAAATTTCAACAATATCAGTTCCAACAGATGTTTCTGCACGATTTCTCTGGAACGGGTGAATCAAATTCGATGAATTTTGGATACGTTGTAAAAAACAGTACCCTCAACACATGTACAGAGCCCTTTTTTTTTCTGTACTTTATGCCTGATTAAACCCTAAAACGAGAAAATAACGCAAAATTCATTTCACTTGAAATGTCCACCTTTGACCCCCCCCCCCCCAAAAAGTATGCGATGAAAAAAAACGCCAAACGCGAAGTCCTAACTTAAACATATTTCAATATTAAAAGTAAAAATAAATATCTAACATGGGCAAAAATTGTCTTAATGGTCTTGCAGGGCCCCAAAATCAAATGTTGTTGGTATTCCCTCCTCCAACCACCGTAGGTCGATAGACTGTAATAGCCCAATTTTCATTGACAATACGATGCGAAAAAAAAATCAGGCTAATAAATATTCGACATAGTCAAAAGTTGTCTCAACGGTCTTCGGGGCCCTAAAATAGATTTTGTTGGTATTCTCCTTCCCCCTACCCCACCTCAACCGTCGATAGACTGTAATAGCCTAATTTTCATTGATAATATGACACGAAAAAAAAATCAAGCTAATAAATATTCGACATGGTCAAAAGTTGTCTCAACGGCCTCAGGGTTGACTATGAATTTATCAAAAACTAAACTACTCAATGACAAAAATTTGAAATACGAAATTAATACACATGGGAAGAAAATAAAAAACAGTAGAAAGTATCATATATCTGGGCCAAAAAACATCGTGCATAAATTTGGGAAGCGATGAAATTGACCGTAGAATTACCCTCTCTTGGAACAAA
>FIZR01023550.1:0-14727 GCA_900060175.1 Ferrisia virgata | reverse complement strand
CGATTTTCACTTGAAGTAATTTTTACGATTTTGGAGTCGATTTCATATAAATCGACCTCGTAGAATGCGAATATCGTATTACTTTTAAGAACCGACGACGAGCAGTGCCCGACTCCGCCTCGTGGTGTTTTTCGTGAAAAATGACTGTTTAACGCACATACATGAAAATGAATTTCTAATACTACGACGATTGACTCCAAAATCGTAAAAATTATTTCAAGTGAAAATCGGGGAGGGGGCTGTTACCTAAAAGTTGTATTCGCCAATCCCTCCCCAATAGGGAATATTGAATATTTCTCGATCTAAAAAATTTTTATACATCTCCCTTATTAATTATACCAAATTTCATAATTATATCATCAACTGTCGGGTTTTGTTTAAAAGGGGTGGGGTGGGGGGGGGGTTGAAAGTTGCTAAATTTCGAGTATATATATTCAATTTGCAATTGTGAACAACTTTGATCCGATCGAGTACGATCGTATGTTAGCTGATTTTGATGTAAAATAGAAATGACCGATTTTTGACGTGTTTTTGACGGACAATTTGTAAAATAGGGGGTAGGGGAGCGGTCTGAGCAAAATTTTGCACATAACTCAAAATATTTCTGATACTTGAAGCTACAAATTTTATTCGAAAAATTTTGCGATACGGGTCATACGTGAGAAGGCAGGGACGTTTCTCAGAAAGAGGAAGGAGATCCTCGGGGGGAGAGGGGTCGGAAAAATTAGCACCCAAGCTAAATTTTTTCTTTGAACGTCTGAGAACAGGAATCAATCGCCGCACGGAGTCTCTTTCCTCAGATAGCTAAACCTACTTTTTCAGTTTTGTTAACCATCCAAACATAACTCGCAACCTCAATAGTCGTGTACAAAAGGAAGAGAAAAATATCAAAAATAAATTATTCTTACCTTTCCGAATCTGCAGGTTTAAAATCACCTCGTCCTGTAAAAACGTAAATCGAACGATTAATAATTTACAAATATGACCGTAATTAGCACGCAGTTAATACTTTGAAATTCATCCTAGTATTTAGCAATCATGCTCATCGTCATCTGCAAATGGCATCTGAGAGTACCACGATACAGATAATCGGCCCGATATTAATTTCAATTTATTTACTAAACGGTGGAAAAAAAATTAATTAATAGCGTAAATAATGGAAACCCATTCGACAAGTCGAGTTTACAATATCGTTCAGAAATACAATAGAATCGCGCCATACCGCCCCGCGCCGTACACTCGTTTAGCATCACTCGAATGTATAATTTCGTCTTATCCGGGCACCGAATCTTAATTTAGATCGTTAATTAATTATATAGTATTTTAATTAACCGATTTGCTCGTTCAAATTCGAAGCATTGGAGAAGTATATAGTCTAGTCTATGGGTAACGTTGTTGTTAGGTCGCTTCGCATCGTGTCGGCATCTTATCCTTATCCTGCTACACGAGTCCTCTTTCCATAAACTTATTACACTCTTGCTGCTGCTGTGTTCTGTTTTAATTAACGAAATCTGCTCTTACTTATTGTACTTATGCAACGCGACGGATAATACAAAAATGAAAAAAATAAGCGAGTGTTAAGTTTACGTAATAAAACGGGTGCATAGGTTAGGTACCGTAGGTGTACTTGGAAATTCTCGAGTAGATAATATACCTCCTATATAATGTAGTATTTAAGATTTTTGTAGGTACACGTACAGCTACAGACTACGTGTACAATGTACATAAGGTACGTAGCGGTACGTCGTACACGTGCACATATTCCAGACTCTCCAACATGCTAAATTCGCCAAGTAGGTACTCGCGAGCTGCTAAGATTCACGAGTGGAGTAATTGTATAGAAGAGTTTTTCGAAGGTTAGCGCCCTCGCTAGGTAGTAGGTACTTGTTATCCTCACTTCACCCTGCATGATTTTATACGCTGCTAGATTTACATTAGATTTGTTTGTACACGTGAGATTAACTTTTCGTGTATTTTTTCTCCAACTTACCTGGGGCTATTTTGCACCCTTACTTTTTTTTTTTTTAATTTTTTTCAAAAGTAATTTGAAGGTGAAGTTTTTAACAAGGGTGAAATATTTACAGAGACGATAATTGATTTTTTTTTTCTAAAGGGTAGTCCCCGAAAAGTATAGCGAAATGACCTTGATCTCGGATCTTCAAAATTTTCACCAAACATCATTGGGTGCATTTACAAAAATCTTAGAGCCAAAATAATTTCTCCCCCTCACCCAGAATATTGAAAAAAATTCTCTATTCACGCGTATTTAAGGAAAAATTATGATCACAATCAAAATATTTAGAGGAATTATGGGTCTATCAACATGAATTTTTACAAAATTTTTCACCCCAAGGGTGGGGGGGGAGGGAGACACTGACAGAAGAAAACTTTTGAATCGATGTAGCTGCAGACCAGAGGCGGACACATAATTTTTTTCGCTAAAATATGTGTTTTAAAAACTATAATTTTTAGAAATTTTTTCTAATTTTTTTTTTGAGATTTGGGCAGTTTTCAAAAATTTAAAAAATGCTCGAAAATGCGTTTTTTTTTTTCCAGAAATAATGGGTAATACGCTTAAAATGAATAGAAATAAAGTTGAAGAAACACAATTAGAGAATTTTGGGTATGGAAGCATGAGGGGGGGGGGGTGTAGAGCCAAAATACGAACGAGAGGTTTGAACGAAATATAAATGTCGGATTCGTACTCAGGTGTCTGAATTAGTCGAGAAACACTCTTTTTCTAATATTTTAATTCACTTTCAACATAAGAAAATATTGTAATTTTGTTCAAAAAATTCAATTTGAAGTCAAGCGTTAATTTTCAGATTAATATCAAACAATAATTTATAAAGAAAAAGTTTTGAAATTTTGTATACGTATTTACTATATTTGTCGATATAAAATGGTAGGAAAGTCGCGTTGAAGTTTCGCGGACCCGTTTTGGGGTTCAGGTGCATGCCCTACCCCAAATATTAGGCAATACCTAGATCTGACTTCATTATCGTATTCGAGGAGTTCGATTTATGCGAAAAGTCCTAGAAAAATTTATCTCGAAGAAATATTGACTTTACATGATCCTCCGCTACTTCCCTTTAGGTTTTTTTTTTTTTTTTTTAAACAATGTGGGAATTGAACTTGGGAGTTTAAAAACCTGCTTTTGGACACCCCGCTTACAATTTTACTTAAAATTTAATAAAAACTCGCTTTGCCCCTCTCCCGTATGAGGTTTCTCAAAAAAATATTGCCAGATTTATATTTAGCAGAATAAAAAACATACATTTTTATAACCCACTCGAAATTTCACTTGAAATTGAATTTGGGCCCCCCTACCCCCGGTTCCCGTTTGGCATTTTATGAAAAAATATTGCCGGATTTGAATTTAGGAGGATGAAAAACATACATTTTGATGCCCCGCTCGAACATTTACCTAAAATTGAATTTTGACCTCCCCCTCCCTCCCACTTACATTCGGAGTTTTTTTGAAAAAATACCGTCATATTTGAATTTAGGAGGTTGAAAAACATACATTTTGGTACCTCACTGGAAAATTTACCCAAAAATCGAATTTTTGAACCCCCTTCTCCACTCTACTTTGACATTTTTCGAAAAAGTATAGTCGGATTTGAATTTAGGAGACTAAAAAACATACATTTTTAAAACCTACTTGAAATTTTGCCAAAAATTTAATTTTAACGTCATCTCCTTCTTCCACTTTGGATTTTTTCAAAAAAATGTTACATGATTTGAAATTAGGAGGCCGAAAAACATACATTTTTATACTCTACTTGAAATTTTGCCTAAAACTGAATTTTGACCACCCCTCTTTCTCTCATCTTTGGACTTGAGAATCAAAATTCCTTCAAAGATGAATTCAGCACCTCGAAAAACCCTTGATGACCAAGTTTCAGATTTTTAACCGCATCTAGAAATTTTCCCATCCCAATTGTACCTCACAATCCTCCAAAAATTATACTGCGGGAGGAGGGGAGGTATTCACAAAATCAGTCTTAAAAAACCTCTAGAAGACCATTAAAACCATTTTTGGCAATTATAAATGTTTATCACTTTTTACTTATTATTTTACCCCTCCCCTCTTTCCCCCAAAACATTACCTCGGCTCAACATCGACCGACCAAAATCAATCAAATTTAGGCAGTAGGCTTAGATTGACAACGGATTTATAAGTACCTTTGAATCAAGATTCAGTTATACCAAAATTCGGGGGAGGGGGAGCTAAGTTGCTAAAATAACAAAAATTGTTCGTTATTAAACCAATAGATAGAAAATCGAAAGTTGTATAACATAACCCCAAGATCAGTTTCTTATGTAAATTAGTAGGAAGAACTAGGAGAATAGGGGGGGGGGGAAGATGCCCATTTTTGAACTTGAAAGAAATCATTTTCAGCCTTATCTCGCCACGTGGTTGAAATTTGGTATGCAGATGCATCAGGGAGACTGGATGTGCTTTTAGGAGATTTTAACATTTCTGCACTACTGCCTCTGGGGCCCCCACCTTTAAAGCTAATTATAAATTATTGAATTTTCGAGGTCAAGAATGCCAAAAATTATTTTTTTTTACCCTTCATCAGGTTTAAAATTATGGTTTTGAGATGTATGATGCGACATGATTCTCTATCAAGTGACTCCCAATAACCAGAGATCTGGCGAGCAAACAGAAGATGGAGACAAGGAACGTCCACACCCCTACGCTCATCGGGCAGCTGCAAAAAGTTGATGAAAAAACTTGTAAATCGAAAAAAGCTAAATTTGGTAGAGAAAAAAAGAAAAATTATGCCAAGCACACGAAGTTGACAATTAGAAACTGAAAACTCCTAAAAATACGTATAATTTCAATAGCAAGAAATTTAATTTTTTCAAAATTTCTCCCACCCTTCAACGTGGTATACGACACCTATATCTGCTATTCGTTTCATTATTGTTCAATTTGAAGAACTAACAAACGTGAATTTAAAACATCTAAAATAGCAATTTTAGAACTAAAAAAATCCCATTTAAAAAAAATTTCACCCTGTAAATATTTATTAAAATTGGTAAATATAATAGATTTCAGTAGTCAAATTTTTCACGTTGACCGTCCCCTCTTCCAGGAAGTTGCCTTCGCTATATCCCTGCCTTTAACCATTCATTTTAAAACCTCCCAAATTTTTTTTCTCGCCAAAATTGCATAAAAAGTCTTCCTCCTTTTCATCCCTTCAATTCGCCACCACCTTAACCAAGCTCAACATAGAAATTAGAACAATTTCTGATTGATACGGGTTGAAAAAAAAAAAATTCAAATTCACGATAAAAATTATTAATGTTCGTAATTTTTTTTCAACTCTTAAAATATACATGAGCAAAAACATGAAATAATAAAAAATCAACTTACTTGCAAAGCAGCATTTCTGACTTTTGATAATGTAAACCGAGAGCAATACACAGACCATAAATATGACCAGCGAGCTGACAGCCACAGTGAACACAGTCATCATAGGTAAAGGTTCTGTAAATTGAAAATAAAAAAAATCGATCGTTATACTAAATCTGTCAAAATCCGCCCAACATCCGTTACTTACGTAATAGTAAGTATAGGTAGTAAAAAAAAAAAAAAAAAGCTTAAAAATAGAGCGTACATTCGCGTGTTTCCATTAAATACACAAACGTATAGCCAAGCTCCCCGTAATTAATAGCCGTTTAACACGTGATTGGAAAACAGTAAATGGCATATTGCTCGTAAAGTTGTACGATTTTATGCTCAAGTCCAAGTATATTGAGTATAGAGAGAGAGAGAGAAAGCGAGAGAGAGAGAGAGGGTCTGGGTAACCTATCATAGCCTCCTCACTAAAGTAACCTTATTTCCACGTGTAATAAAAATTCATAATCGTGTATTTGTTACCATTACCAATGCATAGGTTTAGGTAGGTACGAAATATTTGCACCTTATTCCAAATGCCAACCGAAAGTTAAAAGAGTTACCACATAAAATACATACATACTGGTACCTCATGAACTATAGCTTTTTGTAGGCACTTCTAATTAACTAATCGAGTCCACCTCACCCTTCGGTATACTTTGGATTACCACATCGTATCGCCTCTCCTCTTACCTTTGTATTTTTTCTTTCTTTTTTTTTTTTTTCGGTTCATAGTTAGTACACATGTAAAGGTATAACGTAAGGGATAAATAAAACATGTAATTTACGTTGAAAAAAAAAGCCAATAAATAACATTCAAGTAAATGTAATACCGTACAGTACGAGACAGGGTAGGAGAAATATCCGTCCGGTGAGTTTTATTAGGGCCATCGCGTGCGAAATTTTCAAGAAAACTATACTCAGAACGTGCATCCAAGTTGGAAAGAAATTTCAAAAGGGAGTACCCGGTAAATTAAACTGGCTGTAAAATGATCTGGGCCATTTAAACAGACATGATTTTGATTTCTCGACGTATCTGAGGATCGTGTTGAGGCCAAAAATGAAATGAAAATTATTTCGAAAAAAAGAGAAATTACAACAGATGAAAAAAAAATGCATAAAAGTACTCGAATAAATTATTAGGGTAACACGAAAATTGAATAAACGACGAAACTAAAACAAGGAAAACTACCGAAAATCTATCAAGAGTACCAGAATGAGCGTAAAAACAATTGAAAAATCACAATAAATTGAAATAATCATTCGAAAAAATAATCATACTTGATTTTAGAGCGCACTTAACTCGATCACACTGCTTACCTCTTCAAATTACACGTGCCCATTACAAATTCTCCCTCACCGAGCAAACACACTCGTACCTACCCATTCATTCCTTTGGCTGTTGAACCTATTCGACGATACATCTAACGTTTACACCGTAATTAACAAAGGTAACATTTTCTCATTTACGTAGGTAGGTACCATTTCCGGCTGCCAGTAGCGTTGGATTTAATTATTCATCATTCGTTAGCGTGTTTTGCCAACCAACTACATCACAAGTTTCGCACTACTTTAAAAATTTAACGCATCTAGCCAAAGCAACAGTTACCTATACCTATGAACTTTATCGCGAGTTTGCGAATACGATATGCAGTACTCGATTATAAGCTTTGTTAATGTTTAAACTTGCCACTGCCATTGCATAAGGTTTCCTTCTGTACGTAGAATAAGAAAAACTATTCTTGGCATTTGGCAGACGAGGGTATATTATGGTGGTAAATTGTTTCCCTATATGCGATTGCATCCGATCCCAATAACCAGTAAGTACGAGTTACGTAGTAAACAAATAATAAATATGTTAGGTAAAAATATCTCATATTTCAATACGAGTAAATTAAACTGATAAAATAATTTATGTTAGTAAAAGTGATAAGTGGATATGAGCGAAACTTGCCAGTATACGAACCACGGACGGTCAAATGGACCACGTGCTTATCGTGACCTCGTTCGTTTTCTACCGTCAGGTAATAATTCCGCGAATCAGGATGGTCCACGTCGCTTACGTGGAATTGTGCCACGTAACAGTCGTCTCTACCCTCCTGCAAATGAATAAATGTCATATCAGTAACAATCATCCATAAAGTAGTAATACATTGTATATTGATCGGTTTTTCAGATTAGACGTTAATGTATTACAGATTATAACTAATACTGGCAAAATTACTACAAATACTCGGTAATTTATGATAATTAACCGAATGTTTGCTTCCATTGGTTGACGAAATTACCGCAACTACCATTACAACAATGGTAATCACTAATTTTCACAGTACAACCAAAAATAATAAATTATAATTACCATGGAAATGGGTGAAAAATTTTAAAAAATCACATCATCAATGAAAAACGCAGTTAATTATCAAAATTACGGGTAATTACTACATTTACTAAAATTACAAGTAATTACCGTTATCACCAAAAGTACGTGTAATTACAACAGTAACCAAAATTACGAGCAATCACTGTAATTACCGCAATTACACGCAACTGCGGTAATTATCAAAAATTACACGTAATTATGGTAATTATCAAAATTATAAGCGACCAATATAATTACAAAAATTACATGTAATTACAGGTATTACCAAAATTACAAATAATTACCTCTTAAACTGGGGTAATTACCAAGTAAATCATGTAATCATTACCTGAATTATGGTAAATTACGGTAAATACTCAAAAAAACGTATCGCCAACTTTCATACTGTTAGCAGAAATAATTGGTAACTCATGATAATTACCTAGGTGAAGTACCGTAATTACCCAGTGATGACCGTATTAGCCCCCATAAGTCACGGTAAATTATTGTACTGACCTATTTATGACTGTAATTACCATCTAAATCACATTTTATCTTCGTAATTACCACGTAAAAACAGTAATTAACACCTAAATTACAGAAACTTATCGTAAATACAAGGAAAAACGTGTCGTAAAATTTTTTGAAAAGCATTAGAAATGTGTTATTCAGGACATATACGTATTGTATTTTAGTCTACCAGCTTAATTAGGCGGGGGAAAGGGAGGGAGGGAGATGACATATGAAGAACAAACTGAAAATGGCGAAAAATCCACTTTTTTGAACCTATGAAAAGGTGCGATGGAAGCAAGCCTGGATTAGGAATATGTAAGGTTTCGGCCCATTACCGCATTTTGAGGCTCCCTTCTCCCCTTCCAACATCCAGCTTCCTCCTTCTAATCATTCATGATTTTTCCTTCATTTGTAGGCACATACAATTCAAAACTTTGATATAAAAATGAACTTAACCGATTATTTCTCAAAACAAATTGTGAGACAATCAGAGTTGGATAAACCCATTGGGACAATGCTAAAACCCCGGGGGGTCGGGGCGTTTAGCTACTCCGCAGATAATTAGAGGTGCTTTTCTCATATTTGAACCACAATTTTCTAAGACTTGGCCATTAAAAGTAGTAAAAATAGTCGTAAAAAGTGAAAATTTCTGTCCATAGTTCGCCCGGGCACCATAATTTTATTTTGACACAACTCCTGAGGTTAAATTTGTGGCTGCACAACTGAAATGTGTCCAGGCTCTTCCAAACAAATTGGTTCAACTCTGAAGACAATGCTCAGGGACACAACATGAACTTTTTTTTCAGATAGGAGGTGGGGTAGGGGGGGAGAGTGTGGACTATAATAAATGCCAACAATAATAATAAAATTTCCAACTCAAATTCTGTTGTTCTTTTTTTTCTTAAGCGTTTTGTAGATGTGTTAGGGAGACTGTGGTTGCTCAGGAGAAGCAAGGGTGAAAAGTTTTTTTTTTTTAATGGTTAGTATACGAAAAATATACTTGTGGAAAAATTTGGTCAATAGCTAGGACTAATAAAAAAAAAAAAAAAAAATAGAATTAAAATGCCAAGAAAGGTCTCCCCAAACAAGCAGCATGAAGCTTCAGCCACCTAGCCTCCCTTAATCTGATCTTGAACACAACTGAACAGTTGGGAATGCTAAGAAGGGCTGTACTATATGTACAAACCAAATTTATTTCCCGTAGTCCTTGCCTCAATCCAGGGAGAGGGATTGGTTCCTACACGAGAAATCATCGGAGAGGGAAAAAACTTTACCTTCCATTCTAATTACTCTAAGAAGTTGAATTTCAGATAGAATGTATAGGTAACCACTGATATGTCATCGGGTTCAAATTGGAACAAGTTTTGAAATTTTCATCCCTCTTCACCCCAGTTTTAAAATTTTGGACTTAGATTGCATTTAAATACAATGACATACTCACTGGGTACTGGGTACTAATATATTTGATCCATCTACATAGTAGGTCTACTGACTGAAATCGAACGATTTTGATTATAGTCTTCGATAAAATAAACAATAAAAAAACTTTGCATGTCCCAAAACATTCTCAATAGTCCTCTAGAACACCTAATATCGGTTTTATCAATAACCCTTCCCTTTCTCCATAAGACTGTAGTTTGTTAGATCATGGCAGTCTGATTTTTTTTTAGCAAAATATGCACATAATTGAGAAAATTAATTAAAAATCATGAAGTACCTAACAATTCGTTTTCAATCATAATTAAATATCATATTAAATTGCTCATTTCTCAAAAAAATTAAACAAAAAATTGAAGATCTCAATAAATTACTCAAATGTATTAATCTGTTGCTAAAAAGTAAAGAATAACGTGATTTTTATATATCCCATTTTAGGAAATTACGGTAACAGCCATAAAACGCATTTTTAATATTGATTTCCGGTAATACAAATATGCATCATACAATCAAAACTCATATACCCCTTGATTGCGATAAAAATTATAAAATTACAACGATCATTTTCTGATAAAACTGCGATTATTTGGAAACCTTTTTTTTTTTTTTGGTTATCTTGATAAAAACGACAAATGACAATAATTACGGTACGATGAAGCAATATACTGGGTAAATTATGATAATAGCTTTAAAAAACGAATATGTATTTTTACCAGCACGTATCGATATTTCTAATTAAGAATCGGTCGGTCGTGTCAGTGGTATAATGTAATGGTAATATTCATTTGCAAATATTTCAAATAAAACGTATTTTCATAATGGCGATAATTTAATCTCATTGAATCTTATACCTTTTCGGAGCAGTAGTATCAACGACAAATTGCACCGTCCTAGGAAATCATGGTCAATCGAAGTGGTTTTTCAATACGAAAAAGCCTATATTAAAATCTACGACATTTTTGCGTGGCAAATTACTATTTTTGGGTTTGGCGGGTAATTTACAAATGTCATGATGAGCATAATAGAACTATTTTAGAACTAATTTAACAAAAAATGAGAAGTACTACTAAGAATAAAAAGACAAAAAAAGCATCGCGAATCGATGCTTTTTCAGTCTAATTTTTTGTGAGATGTTCTAATTACAAGAATTGAATCTAATCAGCATCAAAGGTAGGAAGGGTTCAATAAAATTAAAATGTCGAAAGCCCCAAAAGGCACACCTAAAAACCGTACTAAATGTACATACCGCATTCTAACTTCTGAGCCCAATTTGGGCGCGGGGGGAGGGGATTATGCGAGGAATATAATCAAGAAAATAGAAAAATTGACAAAAAAAGCTACATTTTTAGGGCTGTGAGGAAATTCAATGGGACTGAAAAGTTGAGATCCAAAAAAGGCACATCAAGACTCCATACTAAATGTACATACCTAATTTCAAGTTTCTAGCTCCATTTGGAGGGGACTTGTGCGAGGAATAAACATAAAAAAAAATCAAAAAATGAGGAAAACTAACCAAGAAACCACATTTTTGGGACTGTGAGGGGGTGTAGTAGAGTTGAAAAGTCGAAGCCCCCAAAAGACACATCTCACACTCATACCGAAGGAACATATCAAATTTCAAGCTTCTTATCTCATTTTGGTCGGGATATAGGGCAGGGGCAGCCCCTTTTCAAGGTTAAAAAGGAAAAAAAACCTCTTATCTTCCCTCCTAATTGATCTAGGAGGTTTATTTTTTGTTATAGTATACAATCTCAGAAAAAAATTGAAATGTTTGTATTTTTGACCCTTCAGCACCCTTCCTCCCCAAAATGGGGCAGAACTAAATTTTGACACAACGTCTTCCCCTCTCATGTATATTTAATCCGACACCAAACGGAACCGATTGACCGAATTGGAGCGATATTGGTAGGTATCAAGTAGAATAAATAATTTTGGTGTTTGGGAGGGGAGAGGGGAGGCAAAAATGGTTTTTTTAGTCTTCTAGGATCCCAACATGTAGGGACCTTCAACTTCCTAACTAGATTTGGAGGGGAGTTATGTGAGAAACAAACTTCAGAAATTAGGAAAGACAACCAAAAAACCGTATATTTGGGGCTGTGAGAGGGTGTAATGTGGCTGAAAACTCGAGATCCCCAAAAGGCACATCTACAGTCCCAACTGAACGTGCGTACCAAACTTTAACTTTCAAGCTCTATTTAGAGGAGAGTTATGCGAGGAATGAACTTGAAAAACTCAAAAAATGAGAAAACTTGACCAAAAAAGCACAATTTTTAGGGACTGTGAGGGCGTACAATGGAGCTGAAAAGTTGAACCTCCCCCCCCCCAAGGCATATCTACGGCCCATACTGAATGCACATACCAAATTTCAACTTCTTATCTCATTTTGGTGGGGAAATGGGGGAGGGACAGCCCTTTTACAAGATCAAAAAGGAAAAAAAACCTCGTATCTTCTTCCCTAAATGACCTAGGAGGTTGATTTTTGGATACGTTATACAACTTTGGATTCTCTACCGATTGACTCGAAATGGAAAAATTTTTGTGCTTTTGGGCCCTCAGCCCCCCTTCCCCATCCCGAAAATGGGGCAAAACTGAATTTTGATCGAAGGTCTTTCCCACTCATGTTCATTTAATTCACCGTCAAATCCAGCCGATTAATCAAATTGGAACGATTTTGGTCAGCATCGAGCAGAGTAAATGATTTTAATGTTTGGAGAAAAAAATAAATATCTGACATGGCCAAAAATTATCTTGATAGCCTTATAGGACCGCAAAATGGGTTTTGTTGGTATTCTCCCCCCCCCCTGCCCAACCGCTGATGGTCGACAGACTGTAATAGCCTGATTTCCATCGACAATATGACATAGAAAATCAGGTTGAAAACAGAAAAACATAATTAATCAACTCATTAGACCGACTCGTAGCAGAATTTCAAATAAGAACCTACTTACTATTGTTGGCCATAAAGTCAAAAAACAAAACCCAGACCATCGAAGAAAAAAAAAAAAGTAAAGAATAATAATAAAAGAAACAGAATATAAAAAGCTTCTTCGATGCAAATTTTCTAAATCAATGACAAAGTAAATAAACGAGCAAAGATTTGCAATTCAAATCTTTTTTATATTTTTGACCTGTTTGAACGGGTGAAAAAAGAAAAAGGAAACAATACGATAAAAGTTTACAAAAGACGAGTAAAAAAATTCGACGATAAATGTTCTCTCGAATTAAATTTTCAAATGAATGCGGAAGCTGGATAAAACATAAAAAAAAAAAAACAAAAATCGAAAAAAAAAGGGAAAAAAATTATTAACGAAAATCCATGCAAGTTTGAGCTTTGATTGTATACGTATCAAACTGATGGGGAAAAAAAAGGATACAACGAGAATGAGTAGTTTTTTTTCCTACTTTTTCTATTCTTTTTATTTATATTTTATACTGCTAGCGGTGTGGCAATCAATAAATGAATTTTCTACGATGATGACATTCGTAAATGTATACACAAATGGACGGAGCGGAGACTGCGGAGGATTGTTTTATATCGCGTCGAGTTTAGCATGAATATTTTATACGATGAACTTTCAAACTATTATGGCTTTTGACATTTACGTAAGTGTATCGTTTATATGGTAAAAAATCGTATAACCCTGGCGAGCCAATTCGATGTAATTTAGCGTTATCTGCGGGTAAGTTGCCTATCGTCAGCACGAGCGAGGCGACGTAGTGGTCTAAAATTGGCGTATCGTTTAATGTTCTCTTCGCTGTTGCGGCGGTCTAATATGATATCAATCGTCGAGCTAATTGTTTTTTCATCGATAAATTTGTTTAATTATATTAAATTACCAGTAGGGAGCTTTTAAACATACTCGTTTCGACGTGGTTGTTGGAAAAATTTCAAAAATCTACCATTCGGCGTTCGCGCGAGATACGATCCCTCTGCGCCCTCCCTCCCACCGAGACTCAGACCGCTTAATCCTGGCTGTAAAAAGTTTATAATCTAGTCTACGGTATAATTTGACTCGCTAACGATACAGCGTGAGTGTAATCCTTCCTTCCTTCCTTTACAAATGTCGAGATATACCCGAAAAGTTAAGGTAGGTGGATAGACGAGTACTACGGTCTTTAGAACTACACCTTCTAAGTATACTTAAGTAGGGTGCCTATCGTTACACATTTCAGCACCTCGAAAGACGTGAAATTTATAAGAAAAATGTACCGCAAAACACGGTCACCACGGCCGCCAGGGCCGGGGCCGGCCTACGCGGCTAACGTAAGACGACACCTGCGTTTAATCCGAATTTAATACGAGAATACATTAAAATAAAATATACATACCTGTTTCAGTTCTTCGGCACGGTAACGACCTACACCGGCTCCGGCCTCCAGTTGCAAACTACCCCATTCCCAAGCCGTACGTCTTGGACGCGGATCTGCGCAAACCACCAGCTTTAATAAAGCGCTTTCGCCTCGTTGAACCACAACTTCTTGTCGTTCCGAATGTTTCAACACTTGCGGCGCACCTGTAATTTAATGGACGAAATTTTTACTCGTTAGCGAGAGTCGTCTGCATGGTTACGGTTAGTGTCGTTACTATATCGTTATAAATGCCGAGCTGCGGACAATTAGCGCCACACAGACGACCGACCGAGTACCAAGTACAATGGGCGAGCATAAGACGGTGACAACGACTATACCACGACCATAACCTCCGAAAATTCGTTGCTACACTAAACGAGCTTCTTAGTTTTTCCACTTATACCTGACTTACCTACCTAACGAATATCGTCCAAGTAATGGGCTCGACAAATTGAAGTCCATTTTCTGGTTACGATATCGCTTCAGGTATGCTGAACAGATGACGAAAAAGTAGCGTTACAACTGCGAACATTTGGGCATTGAAGGGTCTTCTGATGGGAGGCTGTACACGAGTGCCAGATCAAAAAAACAAGTCAATATTTTTTTTTTAATTTTTATTATACTGGGCGTGTATAATTTCAAGATTTTTACGCCC
>FIZR01023545.1:0-23726 GCA_900060175.1 Ferrisia virgata | reverse complement strand
TCGCATTACATCAGCTTCGACATGTGACATTAAAACAGTGGTCAGTGAGACATGACTCTGATGGGACGGGAGTAAAAAACGATAAAACACTGCTTTCGGTATGCCCAATCGTTTTCTTGGAATCATATCAGCGATATACCTATACAGACGCATTTATTTACAGATATGAATCTACACGAACTTCGTAGCCAAATGTTTTGTTTGACAGCTGAAAATCTTTACCGCGAAGACAATTTTTTTCAACTATTGGGGGCCCGCCACATCTTCGAGGGGCCTGTTAAAGGCCCTACTGAGCCCTCGCGGTCCCCTCAAAAATGCCGGGCCTGGGGGAAAATCACCCTCCCCCCCTCTGCACAGGCCTGATCACGAATCATAAAGAGTAGCAATGATCCGAATACAAGTTACATTCTCAATCAAGAATGTGATTCGAATCAACACTCACGAAAAAAAAAATGATTCGAATCATGGTCATTCCTAGTACAAGAATCAATCGAACACGCTGAACATTATTAGCGTTACGAAAATAATTGAAATTTGAACAGTTTTGCAGTTCTGTCAGCCGAATATCTCGCACATTCTGTAGTTGAAATTGGTAAATTTTTCATAACTCCCTCGCGTTTTTCATTGTATTTTTTTCTCCAGTGATTTTTATACGCAGGTTAGGTACTAGGCAGCTGGGTACTTCAAGTATACATTTCTAAATATCAATACTCAATGCCAATACTCGCCGTATTAAAACGAAATAATCAGTTAATCATTGACTACGCAGTTGGTTAATTAAAACATTCACTTCACTTACATTCAGAAATGCAGATACAGTAGATCCACGCAGGCAACGATAATACAACCCCCCTCCCCCGTCCATAAACCGCCTACAATTGTTTGTATACGATTATTGATAGCCTGTGGGGTATCGTTTCAATATTGATGAATATCATCCAGTCGCATCGAAGCGTTTAACATCTGAAAAACAGGACGATTATCAACAAAATACCAATCGTTGATTCATGTTTAAAAACAAAAAATTATCGGGAAAAAACTTGATACAAAAATACAATACACTGAAACTACGTACAAACAATCAATCATACCTCGAACAAAAGATCATTTAAAATAAAAGTACTGGTACAGATAATACCCAAAAAATAGGTACAAAGCAAAACATGAAAAGCTACATTTAAGTATCGCAACAGTACGTGGAATATGTGGTGCTGTTCAACCATAATCAATGTAATACATTATGTGCGAATGCTACTTATTTCCGCTCAGTTGAACGATACAATGCTTTCAGGTTTATTCGAGTAACACGGTAAGTTCCCTCATCTGTAAGGGTAAGCCAAGTTTTTATTTCCCAGTGTCGAACGATTAAAAACGTACTGCATTGTGTGTATTTCTAAGTTCTATTCATGGCTCATTGCCGCCCTCGTAGAATAAAAAAATATCGCTCATTATGTAGGTTGGTACGTAATTTTGACGAAGAAATTATACATCTTAATTTCAATGAAAATTTGACCCTATATACGCACGCAAATACCAAGCAAATACCTCCATTGCTGCAAAAATTGCGAGAAAATATTTCAGACTTAGCATCGAGTTATTCAGCGAGTGTAAACATGAATACAAAATACAAGGATAAATAATAATAATAATAATAAAAAACGTCAACATGACGATAAATTTTTTTATGCACAATACAATCGACACGTTTGTATGTTTGACATTTTTCTCTCTTTCAAATGCAGATGTGTTTTTCACCAGCACAATACAGCCGTTCTAAACACAATTTCCTTAACAGCGCGTTACAAATTGACGTTTCATTAAATTGTGGTTTTCCCTTTTTTCTCGCTTTTTTCACGCAAATAATCGTCCAATAGGTAGAAATAAAAATAAATTTGATTTTCCTTTTTTAATACGAACCATGTTTGCGTCTTCGTTTAATAACTTTATCCTTGACAATGTATGAACCACTAACGTTCTTCTGTGATTATATATCGCTTCGGAGTCAAGTTATTCTACGGTATAAATGAAAGAAAGTGATCTGTAACGAACAAAAAAAAATGTAAGTAAATATAATATGAAATATGAATATTGCAGAAATATCAACCGAAGAATTAAAATTCATGTTTCAGTTATCAATTTACGTCTGCAATACGTTTTTCCCCGTTACCTTACATGTATTTGTACTTCTGTAGCAAAACAAACATGCGTAAGTGGAAAAATAAAACGCCTGGTCTGGTTTACGTAGGCATACGTTGTACGTAATATGTCAACTATCAAACCAACAATGATTTATATCCACGCAAAAAAAGAAAAACTCGAGTAAACCTACTCGAAAACTTTTCACTTGAAAAAAGTCAACAATATTTCTTTTCATAATTCAGTTCCAAACGAATGGACCGTAGTATGCCAAAGCGTAGGGGGAATGTGTTTGTGAAAAACATATTGGTCACAAAAACGAGAAAAATAGGAATAATACACACAATGTGCGTTGTCATTATGATAAAAGGCTGCTTAAAGATAAATTCGCGCATAAAACGATTTAACAATAACCCTCTCGGTGTTTCCTACTGCAATTCGTGTACAGTGTACACACACTGCTTCTACTTATATTCTTTGTGGAAACTTGAAAAGGTCCTTATTTGTAATGTGCACATTATGATTGTGAAGAATACCGGAAAACCTAATGAAACTTAAACTGCTATAGTGTTTCTTATGTGTATGTCGGACAAAATAGTAATATTGTTTATTTGTACACGGTTAATGTAACTAATTTTTTTTTTCATTGCCTATGATTTTTTTTTTACAAGCAAGGGTTTCCTTTTGCTTTTTTTGTGTATTTTTTGATGCGTGTTTGATGTGTGTTGCGTTGATTCAAGTATCGCAGCGTTTAGTTGAAACCTCAAATACATGTTCGCTTCTGTGTTGATAAATGAGTCAACGAGCCATTTGTATAACTTGCTGTAATGAAGTGGTACCTACGATCTATACCATTACAGTACGGTACACCATACGTACGAAGTACTATGTCGCTATTGTGATGCAATCGTTTACACTTCAAATTACATTTACACTGATGAGTTTTCATGGTTTAATGATTCGGTGAAAATTACACGGCATTTTTCGACGCAATTATTCATCCTATCTATCCTGTAAAGTACATACGTAGTATAATGATTCTAGATGAGAAGTTGCGAGAGCACGAGGTGTACTTACTTTATTTATATATATATGTATTTTCATCGGCACGATGTTTCATTTGGTCCTTGGGTGGTCATAGATCATTTCCATGGTATAAATCCTTCTTCAGTTCTTAAAGTTGTAGAGCGTACAACGCACATAATAAAATAATAAGAGAATACGTTTACCACTACCAAACATATACATATAGGGTAGTATCATAGAAGTTGAGTAATAAGGTGTTTACTTTTAGCAATATTTGAAAGAAAAAATACAGCGTATTGTACATACGAAGCCTTTTTTGCAACGCTTTTATAATGTTAATAAAATTATTAATACGCACTTTCAAAATAAAACAATAGTTGTACGTTTTCATTTTCAATATTCAATCATCATATTACATCATAAAACATAAATGGCCGATTGGCGATTGGCCTACTTCCTAGCCTATTTTTTTTCGCATGCAGGATGCGTCGCATCGTCAAATAAGCACGCCGAAAATGACTCTTTTCATTTTTTTACTTCTATGACCAACTATAATATACCTGTTCGTGTTTCGCTGTATTTCGTAGGATTTGTACTCGTATTAAAAAAAAAGTAAATACTAACCACTTGCTAAATACTTACTCATTTTTTTTACAATGAATTTTTACTGCACCGTGAAGTGGATTGACGAATAATTATTGCCAGTCAACCAATTAATGTATAAAAGTATTGGAAGATCTGTAACTACACATAAATCATTAAAATTAATTATGATAAACAAAAGTATTATTTGATTTTGAATTAAAAATTAAACAAAAATGGCTTTTTAATCTGAAATAACAAAATCTTCCATCATCGAGAAAAGAACAGAAAGGAGAAGAATCTTGAGAAGCTAATATTAAAATTCAAATGAGTACGTATCTATACCCTTCATTGAAAAAAAAAAAAAAAAGTCTGATATAAAATTCGTCGTTAGCTGTAAGAACAGGAAAAACACGTTCACAAGAGACAATTTCATTGTTTTAGTCTTTTGTTTTCGAACCTGTTCGTTTGTGAATTTCCTCTTTCAGCTCGTCACACTATTGCGGATTTAATTAACACAGAAATACGCTAATGAAAACGTTGGAGTTTAGTGTCAAAAGAATGACAGCGTTTTAGTTCGAAAAAGCATGAAAGCTCACGCGGGTTGAAATTGCCTTGTTTTTTCGCCTCGGTGAAAAAGAGTATAGAAAAAAAAAACACGGCGTAACAACTCAAAGCAATTGAGAAGAGTAGACGGATTAAAGACGAAAAAGACGAGAGAATTAAGGCACCAAGAATAACGTTTTAGAACGATGTAAATGACACCGTCTCAGCTTTTGTTTTACCATAATAGGCAGCTGAAACGCTCTTTGTATTAACATAATGGTCTCCGGATTCACCCTATTGTTTAAAAGCGCACACTCAATATTACCTCTTTACCCTTATTTTGTCTGCGCGAGTTATAAGAACAAAATGGCAGACAATAACCAACAAAATAACGTTATTTACTTTAAGCATGAAGAAAGATCCCACGGTTCAAATTGGAAAATTTTCAAGAATAGGTTTAGATATTCTTACAGAAGGTACTTGAGCCTACCTACCTACCTATCTATCTTATGAAATAGCTACACATTATTATTGCTTTTTTGGCATTTCGTTCTCATCGCGGTTTTTAAAATTTTTTATTCAATAAAATACCTATATCTACGTGAATATAACACCACAGTCTGCGATGCTTTTTAAAATATACTGTGATTATAATCATCAAAAAGAAATTAAAAATTTCTGCAATAATACTAGGTGGTAGGCACCTGCCTATTCGAAAATTTATTCGCGAGAAAAAAATACCCACTTGTACACGTACATTGAATGAAGTGTAGAAACCTCAGGAAAATCAGATTCTCTATTAAATGCGATATACGAGATAAAATCGTGGTTAAAATGATGTAAACTACTTTTTCATTTTTTTCAATTTGAAAAAAAAAGTAATTTCCGTAAAACATATATAACAAACTTTTTCAATCATTTTAATGGAGTACTTTTTTGAATGGTTATTTTAATAAGCGTGAAAAACCATTATAACAAGAGAGCGAATAATACGAAAGTAAAAATTATGAAAAGGGTGTATATATTCCCGATAATAGAGCTTTTCAGTTTTAAACAGAAACTTCAGCACTTTTTCTTTATTCTTAGGTTCAGCTTGTTTCACTCATTTAAATAAAGTACCTACCTAATACAAAAAATATCTACTCGCATTGAAATACGCACAATAAATAAAAAAATAATGAAAGATTTTATGGAAGAAGTTTTACGAGAATTAGGATTTAACGAACGGAATATTTTGTGATGAATGGAGGTGTGTAGCTGTACAGTGTATACTCGATATTAATACCCATAAATAAGATGTACGCTGCATAATTAAATAATTTCAGTACTTCTGTTGGTAGATACGCATCTTTTTTTTAAAATGAAATTTCGAAGCTGCATGTAAATATAAACAGTAAGTACCAGGTGCCCTGTAATATTTGATCTGCTCCACTGGGATTTCTGCATAAAAACTCAAACGTTGGTAACATTTTAGCAAAATTTGTCTAATCAGAACTTTTAATTCAAATTTTCAGTACTGCGAACTTATAATTTTTCATACAGAAATTCCCGATACGGATCAGATGTTACAGAACAACCGGTACATAGGAAAATGTGTGGCAGGTTAGGACGGTTAGGTACCTTAAAGATTAAGGGTAGGTATGCAGATTTTTAGCAAGCTTTCTAGCTTAATGGAGAAAAATGGTTCAAATCACTGTACGCTGGTAGAAGTTAATCAAATTGATTATTTTTCTCAGCTAAACTTTTCCGGTTTTTTCCTAATTTGAGTTACATTATAAGTCTAGTGACAAAAAGCCAAAAACATTAGTTTCAATGAGAGTTAATACCTTCCTAATTGTGTCAGATAAGATGATACTGTGCAAAGTGCGTATGCGCGATTATCCTTCCAAAATTTTGAAAAATCAGCTCAAAATTGAGAAAGCTTCCAAAATTGAAGTTGACTATAATAATTGAACACTTCAATTTTTTTTCTTCCAGAATGGAGAAATGTGGAACGGCGATCTTGGTGACTAAAACTGGAATGCGATAAATTAAAATTTCAGGTATTCGAAAGATCATGACCAGAACCCAACCGGGGAACTTGAAAAACAATTCTTTGACTGGGACAGGAACGAAACTTCAGAAAAACCTCTACAGCTCCGGATCCCTGCTCCCCCTTTGGAAATCGAGATTTGCATTATAAAATATGTAGGTTGGTGACACCAGTACTCAGCAGTGAGGTAGAAAAAAATTGTTCGTACGTATTGTTACACCCATAAGTACAGCGTATTCCATTGATTCAGACACCCCCTCCCCCCCCCAGAAAAACGAGAATTTTTCATGTTAAAAATGTGAGGTTGGCAACTTGTTTCTATGTGTATTTCCATTTTCTAATGCCTCGTAATGGTATTTCTAGAAACAAGTTGCAACTTCACATTTTTAACACGGAAAATTCTCATTTTGCTACCCGGGGGGGGGGTGTCAGAATCAATCAAACACGCTCTATGTGAGTACCCTCTGTGAACAAAGTAGGTACCTACTTATCATTCATAATTTCTTATTTTCCGTTTTTCCTTATTCGAAAATTAGAAATTCCAAGTGCCATCATTAATTGTACCTCGTCAAGTAAGCTTCAATCATCAGGAAGAAGTACAATCATTTTGGAAACTCGGTGGAAATTATGAGTTGCCTGAGTTCTTTTTCAAACCAATCAAGTATTTTACAGTTTACGTGATCAGTGAAATACTAATGTCTGATTTCATTCATTATCAATAATTCATCATTTTAAAATAAACTATTGATTATTCACGTATGTAGGTCTTAGGTATGGACTAGTATGAACTATGGATTAAAATTTTAGTTCGCAGTCACACGACAGTCCACAAATAAGCAGACACAGGTAAATGATTTTGCAGGGATTCTCCATTTGATTTTGAACTTTTGAACCAAAAGAGCATACAGAAAATGGGATAAAGAAAACTGTGAAAGGATAGTACCTATGTTTTCCTATCAAGAAAACGTGTGAAGTGAAAGGCCTTTGGAAAAGAATGATGTATATTTCTTGTATGCGTCTCGTTTTTACCATTTACAAAACGGTCAACTTAGAAACACAAACACCGGCCGTTTGTAAGAAGGAATAAGAATAACAATCGTTATTATTGCATTGTGCGATTTAGAATGAAACACACGATACCTGTGTGTTTCATACAAAGGCGGGCATAAAAATCCAATTGGTTAAAGAAGACACGCCTCAGTATACGGTGGAGGGAGGTAAGATATTATTTAGTAAATAAAAAGCATACGGTCAAAGCTAGTGTTGTTCGCCAGTCATTTATTTTCTACTAGTTCACGTTTCTGGTTCTACTACTAGTTTGTGGTGGTGTGTTGGTGTGCATGTCACGTTGTGCGCAAAAGCATTTCGCGTCTTTATTGTAGTGTTAATACTGTTAATTGCTATTAAAGTGGATTTTATTTTTCGTAGTAAAATGAGTGTATCCAGTTCGAACTATTCGTTTTCGCTATCACCGCCAACCGGTTTAGATAAAAATACAACAATGTCGCCGGGTGATTCGCATGTGAAACGTCCGATGAACGCGTTTATGGTGTGGTCACGTATACAACGACGTAAAATAGCGGTGGAAAATCCGAAAATGCATAATTCCGAGATTTCGAAGCGTTTGGGTGCCGAATGGAAGCTTTTGACGGAAAAAGAAAAATGTCCGTTTATCGACGAGGCTAAACGTTTACGAATGCTGCACATGAAAGAGCATCCCGATTACAAGTACCGTCCGAGACGGAAACCAAAGGTACCGAGTCATTTGAATGGTAAGCCGTCGTCTAATACAGATCCGGTAATTACAAGTTCTGTACCGGTTACATCTTCGTTTACATCGCTACCGATGCCGACATATTTCCCGCATAGCGGAACACCTTCGAACCAGCTGGATAGTTTAGGAGCGGCGTATCCGATGCCACCTTATTTTGGTAATCCGTTCGATCCGATGCATATCAGCAAGCTCATACAAACTCAACATGCTGCTTCGCCCAGTGATGAAAGTTCCAAAGCTATTGCTGCATCATTGTATTCTCCATTCTATCCTACGCCGACCAGCACAGTTACCTCAGCAGCATGTGATAGACCTTATCAAAACTCTCTATCGTCGTTCGGTTCACTGTTTCCTCACGGTCCAGCTCCTCCGCATCATTTATTGTATCAATCGGCAACCACTCGCAGTCCGGAAAATTATATTAAATCAGAAGTTCACGATGATACCGAACCTCAATCGTCTACACAGTTAGATATTGATCCGTTAAGACGTTCGTTACCCGTAATGATGTACTAGGTAAATATCTGAGTCTTAGAATCGTGTAACGTTTTTACATACAGTACGTAATTTTTTCTTCTTTTTATTCTTTTCTTTTCTTTTTTTTTACTAAAGTTCCTCTTCGTTTTGTTCTCGTAATTTATAATAAACGAAATTGTTACGTTTTTTAAGTTTTTTTTCTCTATATTATTAGATATTTCATATCAATTGTAGATGGTCACGCATGCGTCATACTTTCGTAGTCAAGTTGACGCCAGTTGAAAGTGAATTTTTTTTCGTTAACGAAAAACGAATGTATGTCTATATCGCTTAAAAATGTTTTTAATGATAGGGTTACACTTTGGATAAGTTCGAGATATCGTAGAAATGTGTTCTGTCTCGCAATCTTAAAGTTATATAATTTTCCTAGTGTTAAATTTTCGACCAAAATATATATTTTAAAAAAAATGTTAAGTAAATCAAGCTTACTTAATACGTTTGTGAAAATTTCACGAACGTTTCGTTTGATAATTTGTACATAAATAGAAATTTGTTTATTTTATGTGATATTAAGTTTTATAAGTTGAGTTATATTTTGTTTATTTCCTTTATACGATTCCAGTGCCATTTTGTTAATTAATTTTGTTACGATTAATAAAATTCAGTTGGAATTTTTAATTGACGCTGTTTTTTTCTTACTAATTTTGGTAATTCTGTTTGGATTATCAGATGATTGTATATGATGTAGATACTTCTCTATTGAGTATTTGATTCGTTGACTTTGTATCAAGTGATGCGACTAATTGATGGAATATTTCAAAAAAGTAAAAACTCGTTTAAATTAAGCGGATGAATGATTTTAAATTCGATGGACGAGAGACTTAACTATCGTCAATTCATATGAAACAATTTTTCACAATAGTAGTAATTTGTTCTTTCGGCTCTCTGTTTTGCAATTGCCGGTGATTGAGAATTTAAAATGAATAAAAATCGAATGCTCATGTACTGAAAATCAATTTTAATTCAAATTATTTTTTTACATAATCGCAGTCTATAACAAGTAACAAAACTGATCAAATATTTCTATCGAATTAAAAAATTTTATATCGTTAGCAATGTGGCAACATCGGTTGATTGCAATTCTTCGTATGTTCGTCGATGGGTTCATGATCTTCCTCAGTTAAGTTCGTCATCAAAACGAAGAGTTGGTATAAGTACATTGCCAAATTGGAAGTGATAAGTATCGATATAGAAATGAACCAAGAGTAAGTAAAACGCTGAAGTATATATTTCAGAAAACAAAAAATGGTTTCAACAGGTAACAAACTAGGCTAAAACAAAAGTATTGAAAAAAATCGCAGAAATATGCAGAATAAAAAGGCATGTTAAGGACTCATATCACGTCACTGTTCGAAGGTGGTTTCGATTTATCGACAAGTACGACCATGTCGGTCTTATCATGTAGAATTTCCTTGAGAATTACCATCAACCAATGAAACATATACCTGTAAACATGAAATAAATTATCTTTTTTAGAAAAACAAAAAAATATAAAACCAAAAGGTTAAGAGAAATTTGAAACAATACGATAAAGAATTTTCTTATCTACTGCAAAAATTCCATTCTATTTCAATTTTCAACTACTACATATTTTGAATGAAAAACAATAGGCAACCTTTCGTCACGAAAAAAGTGAAAACGACTTGTACGACTGTTTGCCTTCACATTTATCCACCAAAGTTAACAATCCTTCACTTGATTAAACCTGAAACAAAAACGAAATTCTTCGTTAAATAAAAACAGCCTTTTTTACGTTGTAATCTTAAGACAAAAAACTGCACACCGTCCAGTTGTTCCAAGCATCTGCATAGCACAACGAAGTGAATTTTTTCTTTCATCGACGAGACATTATGAAAGGAAAAATAACACCGACTCCCTTTTCAAAGACTCGGAATTTTTTTTTTTTGGATAGGTACAATAAAACGAAAAGAAAAAGATGCCCTCTAATAAAGGTTGAATTCATAGTACACAGTACAGTACACTGGAAACGGCAACCAAAACAAAAAAAAAAACGTGGTTCCTTTGGCAGCTATAAAACAACATGTAGACTACTCACATACATATGAATGTTATCGTTGACAAGAACATTAGAGCAAAAAAAAAAAAAGGCAGAACGTTGTTTTTAAAAAAGAAACCTACAAATGTTCAGCACCGCCTTTAACGAAATGATACCGACAAAGTGAGAAATGGACAAAGGTTGCAAAGTCAATGAAAGAACATTATTTTTTTCATCTCTATGAAATCTACTTGTGTAGTTGGAGTTAGTCGGTATTTCGTGGAAGGAAGTCATTTAGGATATGAATAAGATTTACAATCGGGAACCCGAATATATTTGAGGTTGAAAACAGGCGAATGGTTGGTTAACAGACGTCATAACATTGACAGTATGATCAGCAATAGCCGGAAAAATCTGGTAAATCGACGATGAATTTGCACACACAGGCGAGCATGTAAAGCAGATTATTGGGAAATTTTTATCAATCTGATGGTTGATTTCGAAATCATGCAAAGACAGGTTACGGTTAACAGATCATTTGCTCGAATTTCGGATTTTCGATTTTCGATGGAATGTAATGTGCAAGTGAATAATACGTAAGTAAACGTTCTATACATGTAAGTAGTACTTATATGCTTAGCTATACATTACACGTGTATGTGTGTGTGTGCGTGTATAAATTTGGTCGAATAAAACGTGTTTGGATAATATTTAAACCACTTGGGGAAAGTATAAAAGGATAACCGACGTAGCCATTGAAAGAACAATACGTTGTGTCAACTTTGATAATGCAGGATATATGCTATTGTACGATATTGAAACCTATTGTCGATAATAGCCTTACAATATGGTACGGGATACGTCTGCAGAGTTTCTATTATCGCCGCTATTGTACCAATGAGATAATGCAATTGATACGAAAGTTTAAATAGCAGAAGCAGCCTCGAATTCAAGATAAAACTATCCAGTTTCTTTTTCATCATTGTTCGCCACTTAACGCAATTCAACTTTAATACCGATGTAATAACGCTTGTTTTTGTCACTTAATTCGCTTTTTTTAAAAGACGTTTTTCCTACACCAAGCTTTTATAATACCATTTACTTGCACAGCATTACAATAAGTTACATCCGACGAGGCTACTGACGCGAATATCGAACCATGTTTTCCGGCAAATCGTACAGTTCAATTCAAATGTCGCCGGCCCGCCACTGTAAGATTAGTGAAAGTCAACTGAACCGTTACAATAAAACTACCTATACATAATAGGTGCATATTATTGTACAAGTACATTCATTACATACTATTGGTACGCTAACATATAAGTACATGTGTACTTCTATTTGTGTGGTGCTTTACGCAGACCTACCTATAATATTATACATATCGATTGCCACGCCATAGGTAGTACTTACCATAGTTGATTAGCACTGTAGCAAATTAGCGAAATTTCCGCACACGTGAACGTATTGTTTAATCGTCTCCCCTTCGGTAAGTGTATCGTTTTAATTTGTCGACTTCGGTACACGTTGTCGTTCGCTTGCTTGCTTGCTTGCTTGCCGAAAAACGTCGACAAATATATTGTATTGCGTGTAACTACATAAGCATCAGCATTACCGTGGCAGCAGTTTTAAAACAATGACAACATCTGCTTCCATTCTTGCTCACTTTAAACAATAAAGTCTTATATTACTCGACTATATATATTCATAATAATGATTTATAGCGTTCATTGTCGACTATGAAAAAGCTATTCTATACCTTGGTGACAAAATATACTAAAACTCTTTTGTTAGCCCCTCCTCCCCTGCTTACCGGTATTCGTCGTCTAGCGCATACCGAAGCAATGTACAATGTACGAAATACTACGCTCGGCGACTTTTGTATAAAGAGTTCTCTCGTTACTAACTTTTTAAAATGTCTCTCTGCTACAATAATTCTACACGTATACTCGATAGTGTGTATACTTGCTCGAATTATAATTATTGTTATTTTATTTTTACCGTCTTTCTTCTGTCTTGATTGAATACCCGAGTGGTATATCCTTGTCCTTTTTATTTCTTTTTTTTTTTCTTCTAGTGTAAGTATTACCGTATACAAGGATTAATCGACTTTGAAATCTGAAACCGAGAAACATGGTAAATTATATCGACGGAGAAGTAGATGAAGAGGATTCGAATAACGAGTAAATTTTCGCACAACGATGAGTTTGTTTTAAAGGTATATTTGTACGATTGAATAGTACGTTCGTTGGATTCTCTAAAGGGTTCAAGTATTAGTGTATACACGATAACGATTAACGCAGCTGTAATTAGGTTAGGGGTGTATTTGAACCGTAATAAATGAGTAAAGTTTACGCCATATTATAACGCTTATTATGTACGGTTAATCGTCGCGTATAAATGTAATTATACAGCGTGGGATTTTTTTTATTGAAGGGTGGTCAGTATAGGAAAGTGGGATGGTTCAAGTTTTAGCGGTTTGTAATACAAATACAAGAGGGTGGCCGGAATGATGAAAGTGATGAAAATGAAGTATAATCATTTAGTAGTTGTTTTTTTTTATCGCGGTAGATATCATTTTGTTATTTGGAAAAAAAAACTAACTTATAAGTATTCATTGCTCATTGGCCATTTTCAGATGATATCAATTGAACTAGGATTTTACACAGGAAAATGACACTGATATACTGGTAGGAATATATGGTTCGTTCAATTTAAATTGACCTCTCGCCACTACAAACATAACTAACAATTATTATAAACTATTCAGATCACTAGAAATCCAATATCGAGCAGATTTCCAGTAATGTAATTCGTTCATAGCATATTGTTTACATTTTTGTTAAATGATAATCAGAGCTCAATTTGAAGTGAACAGACTAGAAGTCCATTCAATTAAAATTGTGCTCTCACCATCATAACCATAATTATCATAAACCAATCAGGCTGCTGTAAGTCCAATATCGAGCAGATTTTTAGCAATATAATTGGTTCATAGCATATCGTTCACATTCTTGTTATGATACCGGATGATCAATCAATTCGGGTACCACCTTGGCAATTTTTCATGAATTCTTCTCACAACGTGTAAGTTGGCAACAGTTTTGTGATCTGTTTTCATAATATTCAGAAGTACCAACCTACATGCAGTGAGAAAAATTCCCAAGTGGGTACCGGAATCGAATGAACACTCGGTAACCAGAGTTCAATTTGTATTGAACAGAATAGAGACTACAGCAGTGAGCAACGATTTTGAATTTGCACCCTTAGAAACGTGTCGAATTAAAGATTCGTAAATATGAGTAAATATACGTATACGTACCCAAGATGAAAAATCAATTATTCTCATTCTTCACTCTGCAAAATTGACACGATAAGGCCTTGAAGCTGGTACAGGAATGCGGAAAAACTTCGTTGTATTATTTACTGGAGCTGGAACATGCGTAAAAATCACTTTAAAAAAATCATGCGAACAAAATCACAAATAAAGTAAGAAAAATTTACTAAAACAAAAAGTTTCAACGAGTACGATAAAGACCACATGGATCGAAAATATGTCATGATAAAACGTGGAAAAAAATATCGCTTACACATTTACGTCAGAATAAAAATAAATATAGCTTCGATGGTAGCTAGCTAGCCACTCACTATGGTAAAAAATGGTCTAAATAACTAGAATCGTAGTAAAAATGAAAAAAAAAAAAAAAAATACGTAAAATTATTAACAATTAAAATGCCCTCAAGTTCTTATAACATTCTCGTAAAAATAACGTAAGTTCTAAATCGTTCCGGATTACACAAACAGCAACCTTACTTACACAAGTAAAATTTGCCAATCAGGTTTACATATATTGCAGGCCGAATTTAAGAAAAGAGGATGAATGATCGTAATTCGGAGTAGAGTTACTTACTACATTATGTATCTAGTGAATTTTTGTGAAATCTTCAAATTTACATTTATAAATTATCAACACAATATCTCAGTTTGCACGGAGATTTTGGAAAATATTGTGCAAAATTTGTGTTTTGCGAAAAAAAAATTATAAATTTAGTTATCAAGTTCTTATCAGTAAACGAGTAAACGGCGTTTTCAAGTTTTGGATAACATTGAAAAGGACAACGACAAGGTTCAGTAGTACATGGTAAAAAAAAGGGAAAAACTAATGAGAGAATTTTTGTACAGCACAACTTTAAAAATACCTAGATGTTTTAGAAGTAGAACAAAATACTGATAAGGCTGTTATTGAAGTCGTATGAAAACTTTTATCGATTTGAAAACGGAAGTGTTAATTGAAAGAATTATCCGTGATCGAGCATTCTAAACGCCTTCGGCTCAGGATATTTTCAATAATATAAAAGACTGAGATCATCATTTTGTTTGTAATTATGTCAAACGTACTGTAGAAAAACACAGAATACCACAGAATTTTTTTTCAACACATTTAATTCTTTGAAAAAAGTTCTGTCCTCTAACAACTTTAATTCAGCAGAAATATTTGCACTCGCGTGGCATAAAAATAATTTTTCATGTACGAAAAATGCACTTAGAATAATCAGTTGATTCCTTTATTTTTACATAATTACAATTCACTGATTTGATTTCGGATTCCAACATATACGGTATATTTTCTTAATTTACCAGTAGAAAAAAAAATTTAGAACTATTCAATTTTTTTTTAAATTATTATTTCCGGTCATTCCACTTTTTCTTCAGAATCGAACAATGGTTTTATTTTTAGGCACTGAAAATTACTTTTACAATTTATAATCATTGTTGATAAATTAGAATTGAAATTAAAAAAAAAAAAATTAAGTTGAAATCAAATCATAAAGAATGAAATTACTTTTATTATGAATAATTACAAAGATCGGATTATCCAACTTGATAATTGTTTATAACACCAATACATTATTTTTACACCGAATAAGTAAAATAATTTTGAAAGCAAAGTGTAGAATAGGTACGCCAAAAAGAGATTTTGTATTTTTAAATAATAACAGTGGTGGAAACAGACAATATTTTACAACTTTCAATGTAAAAAATGTTTTGTTTTAAAACTTGAAAGATTGAATGAAATATTCAAAACGAATGAATTTATTTTGTAAATATTCTGCTGCCAGCTCATGAATAAATAAATAATATAATTACTTTTTCTTATCGTGAAACTCAAAATATTTCAGAAGGAAAAAAATGGAAAAACAAAACTTTAATATTATAATTATTGTAATAAAAGTTAAAGCAAATCTGTCTCAATATCACAGCCCAAGAATTAGAAAGGTAAAGGACGTTGATAGCTTCTTTCAAAAGAATGAGTTATTCTCTAGAGTAATTTCTGTTTGTTCTAAAGCGAAAAATGAAGTTAGCTAGAATTTTGTTTTGAACAATTTGATTAGCAACATAACTATGTAATAATACATAAAAAGATGTACTTTTTACTTACGTATGATTATGAGGGTGTCTACTGTCTAGCTTGAAACAAGTATACTTCTGGGTATTTTCAATTTTCGTTTACATCTAATCCTTATATCAAGACGGACATAGTAGCAGCATTAGTGCCTAAACCTGAAACAACATTATTTATTCTTAAAGAAGAAGGTAAAACTGGAAGACAATAACCATACCGGTAACTCACCCTGTACAAAGAACCATCGAGCACGCGTCTATTAAAAGTGATGAGTGAGCCTCAATTAGGAACACGTTTTACAAACATTAGCACATTCCAACAACAGGTAGGTATCCATCCATCCACCTAAACAAACATAATACCAATTTGCACAACAATTAAATTCGCTAATAATCTCGGTAAAAGAAAGCTTAACTGCAGTGATCAACCATATGGTATCAAACCATGTCCCAGTTGAAACATCAATTCACCATTTATCACTGTAATAGGAACCTATGTAACCTTTGAAATAAGTAAATCCGTGCATATGTAATCCACTCGCACTTGATACCTCAAACCCATCGAATAAATTAGCATTTAAATTCGCGAATATCACTCGCAACCCTTGCTCCAAGTGTTTGGTATAACGTCACGATTCAGGCATTTTTACTGGCAATGGCACACTCTAAACGTCTTAAAATTATTCATACCGCAACCTTTTCATCCGTCATAGTGAATTTAAATATCTATGTAAGTACACCCGGTAGGTAAAGTACATCATATAAATGTATATAGCTGCTGCATAGTGTGTACAACAACGTTGGAAAAATGTAGGTAGATTTTATTACGACTACTTTGGTAGCAATGCCACGCACCGTGCCATCGCTCTTTAATACGATCATTTCAAATGTACATATAAATTCGACACTATGCATAAGAATGGAATCTACATTTAAAAGATATACGTAGACGTACCAGCATCACAGGGAGTTTAAATTATGCAACACGTGCCATATAAGTACTCACGGACGCGTAATAATCACGCGTATTTATCAATCGAAAATTAAACGCTTAGAAGAAGAAGAACAACAGCAATACTAACTATGACAAGGAAAAAATGTAAATATCTAACGAGGTTTTAACCACCTTATACTGCCCATAATTATCTATATTGAAAGGTTATTGATCTTACATAGGTATTATAGCTTATACCATATACCTGCACTAAGTTGAATGGTTTGTTTCATTAAAAAAAAAAAAGAATAGAATACCTTTGTGAGGGCATAAGTATTCCTTTTAAGGTGTTTTAGATTTTTTGTATACCTACATTGTACATCAAAAGAATCTATATATATATATTTTTTTTTGGTTTTGTTTCACTATTATACCTAAGATTTCACGGTAAAACTCTTATTCTAGTTTTGTAAGTATACCATAATAATAAATGATGGTCTTTCACGAAGATAGTAAAAGACGACTCGACGTTGATACTAACGACAGGTTTATTTGGGTGCTTTGACCTTTCAAAAGGTTTGCATTTTACTAGTCTGTCACTTTCAATACTTTTTTTTGGTACGTTTTTGCAAATAAAAAAACTACGCATTGAAAAAAACAGAAGACAAAAACGAATCCAGGACGAGATAGCTATAGATAATGTATTCGGGTGGTTTAAAGCAATGAGTCAATAACCTATATATTTTTTTTGTTATCGATAGAGGAGACGAAGGGTCATTATTGTTGAAGCATGAATAGCTCTATTTTGCTAAAACCTAACGATGATGGGGCAGATTTGTTATCATTCTTCTGGGCATACCTACGATCCGACAATCGACCATGGTTTTTCTAGGTTTAATATCTCAATTATTGCGCGTTTCAATGATACATTACAGAATCGCTGTCATCTGAAAACAAGCCATACTTACCAATAGACATGAAGGATATTCTGTTTTCGGTAACTGATCAATAATTGGATATTTGTAACCGAGTATCACAGTTTGTAACCGGTTAGTGATTTATAAAAAAAAACTATCGAACTATCGCACTCCTGGTGGTCACAATGAGAACTGATGAAACTTGAAAATTTGTAAACATTCTCGGAGACAATATTGAATCCTATTTTCCTATTATAGTCTGTTCAATTTAATAAGGACCACAGCTTATCAGTAAACCATGCCTGTTGACCAATTGGATGCCTTAAAAACCGATTTCAAGACATCCTATCAGCCAACGCCATTCATTTATAAATTTCTCGCGGTTCGTTCTAATTGAACAGACTATAGTCATTAGATACATGGCAAAAAATGGCGGCTGTTTCTTTACAGTCTGCTATTATCATTTTGGTAGAAATTTCTTATCATTTTACATGAAGTTTGAATGGGAAAATGAGTTTTCCTTTTTTGAAAAGAAAATATACACATTTTGAGTGAATTTTTTTTAAACGTAATATCTAGAGTGATCTAGAATATGAAATTATCTTTCGAATGATCAGTTTTTCCTTTTTTTTTTTCTGAATAAATCTGAACAATCTTACATTTTCTGTGCCAATTTTTTCCATTTATAAGATGATTACTACAAAAAATTTCAAAAATGTTATATCATGCGAAAGATAATTTTATATTCAAGATATTACTTTTAAAAAAAATTCATAGAACGTTTCTATTTTTTTTTTTTTTTTTTTTCATAAAAGAGAAACTCATTTTTCCAATTAAACTTCATGTAAAACGGTAAGAAATTTCTACTAAAACGATAATAGCAGACTATAAACAAACGGCTGCCAATCTTGCCATGTCCTTATCCAATAATCACTAACCGAATACTAACCGGTTAACTGGTTATAAGTAACTAATAATATCCGAATATTGTTCGTCACCAATACACTAATGAATTGCGTTGATTTTAAAATTTGAAGAAAACATTTTTTTGAAACGTGTTTTAAACTTGAAACTCCATTTTTTTGTTTATTTTTTCATGTATCTTATTTTTGATTTTTTGAAAATTTTATTTCAAGTTTCTAAACCTCTTTAAACTCAGGTAAAAAAAAAACAAATATGTCAACTTGAACCTTGAAAATTCATCTACGATGAACACAGTGTTTGAACTAAACAAAGATTCTTTAACTAGAAAAAAATAGAAAAAAGGGGAGAAAAACACGGTTTTTTTAAAAAGAAAAGCAGAAGTTGAAAAAAAAATGTTTTAAACAAAAAAAAAAAGTTTTAAACGTGTTTTTATTTAAAACAAAAAAAAATGTTGGTTTTCTTTGTTTTAAATAGTGCAACATTGGGAGTGGGGGTGGAGGGCTCCATTCGGTCAATTTTTTTCGGAATTGGAGGGAATTGAAATGCAAATCTTGAGCCGGAGCAACCAGAACTTCTTCCTCCGAATCCCTGGAATTTTTTTTTCTTTTTGAAAGAGATTTTGAAAGTATTAATCATAATAAGATGATAAGGATGTTTCCGGAAGTGAAAGAATTTACACTCTACTTAAATGTTGCGCGCAGGGATTCAGAGGATGGAGGGCCTCTCCCTCCGGATCTTTGCTCTTCACGAACCTTTATTAAGAATAGAAAACGAGTAAAGTGAACTTTCAATTTAGCTTACGTTCACTGAGCTTCAAATCAGCGATTCAAAAACAAGAAAATTTGGTTTCAGTTTTTCGTTCTTATGGTCCTGAGCGACACACGATCGGCTTGTCTGTCGTTCGTTCTCATTTCCCTAAATCTGTAATGCATATAATTTACTTGTTCTTTTGTTTTCAGTTCTAGCGTTCCCTACAATATTTACTTTCTTTTATTAGCGTACTTTTTTCTTGTTTTATTTCTTCTCTTTCAATTAAAAATTTTTTAGTAATGATTAACGTCGTATAGACTTGCAACAAGTGTTCTGATTTTATTTAAAATTGCAAGACCGGTATATAATGGGAAATAAAAACAAGTGCAAAGATACGTGACGATAAGGAATGACACAACAAATAAATTAAATGGAAGAAAAATTTGAGAAATACCTAACCATAATTTTATACATAAGTAACGATGGCTACTACGCAAAATTTTCGAATTCTAATTTTAAAAAAAAAATTAATTTTGATTGAATTGCAATAAATTAAATAATCCAACGAAAATAACAAAAAAAAAGTTGAAAAATTACATGAGAACGAGAACACGTCAAAATGTTCGTTCCTCTTTCTTTCATTCAAGCTTTTAACTGAAAAATCGTTCCTTAGTCTGTTCTGATCTGTATTTTTTTCATTTGATGTTCCAATGTTCGTTCACGTTCGTTTTTTCTCATAAATTTTTATTGTTTTATTGTTCTTTTGTTTTCGTTCCCTTTCTGTTTTTCAATTTTCAATCACTATTTCAAATTTAGTACTTGAACAAAACGCCTCTTGATAGTGAATTGAGCTTTCTACTTGACGAAATGAACTAAACTTCACAAATTTGTAAGCTTTGCACAAGTCTATTCTGAAAATTTTTAATCCTACAGAGAATAGGAAATTAAAATTATTGAATATGTTTACTCGATAGTAGAATTGTTCCAACAGAAAATTATACAGCAAAATTTCTCACTAAATGTGTAATTTTACGTCATAAGGGAGGTGTATAATTCATTTCTCTCTAATTTACAGCTTGGTTCTTTAAAAGTTAAAGGTTCGTTTGTCTTTGTGAAAACGTTTTTGGCCACTCACACATACTTGCATCTGTACTTAACTATTTACGTGTTCAAATTGAAAGCATACCTGTAGGGTCGTCGTCATCCTCGTCAAACGAATAAATTTTCCAATACCGCACCAATAATACGAACGGAACGCGATCAGGATAGATTTTGGTTGTATTGCTAAGATGCTGGCCAGATCACGCGGGCGGATGTTCTAGTACCTACTCTCGTATGATTGTGGTTTTTCTCCTATAAAAATTTCGAATCTGATTATAAGGACAATTTAAAAGATTACAAGTTAGAGAATACTACAACAACAACAACAACACAGCAACAACAATAATAATAATAATAATAATAATAATAATAATTGTATAGATAATTCAAGATAGTGTTAAACCTGTTGCGTATAACGGCCATTATTCATTATTATACCAAATAAATAATAAAAATAGATAAAAAAGTTCAAAAGGAAGCTATAATTTATGTTTGTCGGTAGCGAGTTGGCTTTTATAATATACGCTTTGCTATAATTCACATTCTTTTCTTGCCAATGAACTATTTATGCGTTCAGTTATAAATCTGGTCGTTAGCGCGTATGGCAATGGCAATGGGCAATGGCAGCGCCATTCCAAATAACCGGATTTAATTTGTTGCACTTGATCAGAAATGAAAAACAGCGCAACAGAAGTAGCCATATTATAACTTAATCGTTAATTGCACCTTCGGCTGTGATGGCTCGATCGCATAATTTATAAATTTTGTCACCGCGTGTATCAAACGAATAAGGCAGCATTGGCACGAACCAGCAGCTCCACTGTATCAAGAATATCCGCGGCCACATGTGTATAGGTTACAGGTAGGTAATTTGTAATAAAGAATGATATACCTAATTAAGATGATGGTTATACTGAAGCGGCCAAGGGTGGAAACTCGTGTAGTACTAAATACACGTTGTGGTCGTGGTCCTGGTCGGCGTCTTTCGGCGGCCTTATTATCTTAATATCATTAGACAAGTGAAATAAATACATAATATAGGTACAGTGAAGGAAAAGAAGGAAAAAAAGGAAAGGATTGTTTCGAAAAAATAAAAAAAGACCAAAATCACCGGAGAGTTGCAGAATGACGAGCTATTCATGCGAGCATAACGCATATTGTTTGGAATGCGCTCAGGTTGAAATAATACACATATAAGAAAGAGAAAGAATGAAGGGGAAAACAAGAGAGAAATACGCGAAATAAAATATATAAATACAGAGAGAATAGCTCGATGAATAGGTACAATATGTGAATCCCGCTGCGGCACGCCGTTCTTCAAAAAAGCACAAAAATAGAATGAAACAAGATTGCCATGTAAACGGTGTGAAAAGGCAAAATAGGTATTTATAACAATGCGCATCGGCGTACGAAGGTGGATTTTTTGGTTAGGATTTTTAGCAGGTGTCCAGGTGCGTTATCACAACCAGGTAGGTTGTTTCGTTCACGGAAAAATTTTCTAATTTATGAACGATGATGATGAGCATGGACCGATGAAGGACTGCAGACTGAGCGAACTGTGTAATCGACACTTTTGACCACTTTTTCTCACAAGATACCATCGAGATGTTTTTTTCAACCGCGAATTTCACTCGAATAAGAATACGTCGCGAAGCTAATTAATTCCGGGTTGACGAATTTTGGATATTTTGTTTTTAGAAAGACGAAAAAAAAAAAAAAAAACTGGGTTGTTCGCAAGGGACATTTAAGTAGTACGAATGGAACAAGAGATTGCAGAGTATGGTTTTAAGATACGAGAAATTCGTTGATGGAACAGATCTTGAACTTATTTGAAAAACAGGTCCAAAACAAATATTTCGTCTTTTAAAAGACTGATAATCATCTTTGAACGAAGATGATACTTCATTTATGCTCGGATAAAGTTAAAGAGTTCAGCAAAGTAAACAATGCATAATTAGGTGTGTATATTTGAGATTACAGGCATAATTTCGATCAAATATAGAATTCAGGATTGGGTTGAATGTTACAAAACCGAGAGGTTCATGGCATTGCAGTAAAGAAGAAAAAGAGAAGTGAATTTTATGTTACATGTAATATTAGATATGAAGTGAGAGGGGATCAGATTTCGTTTGAGCACCCAGTACTCTTGTTTTTAAACTTCAGAATTTACATCTTGCTTTGCATCTGAAGAAAAGAGAATTGAAATACATTTTGTGAAAGCCAGAGAACCGCAAAAGCTGAATTATGGGATTTCAAAAAGTGAATTTAAGGGAACCTTGAACAGTATCAATAGAGAACTAAACAACACTGTTTTTAAATACATCGAATACATTTGATCATGTAGTACTCGTATTATCATTTTGGTGATAAATTTAATTAATTTAATTTACCCTGTTTTTGTGATCGTATTATTCACCAAAGGTAAGGAAGGGTCTGATTGGTGAGTGAGTTATCTCAAAAAGTGATGGACGTTAGGCCTGTGATATTTTGAACAAACTGTGTTTGAAACATTTTCATGTATAGGAGTAAGATAAAAATGTAAAATTGTCACGTTGAAAAAAAAACAATGCCCCCCCAGGGTCTTCTCTATGCCCTATGGGTCTGATAAAAAAATGGCTTATCATAAAAAGTGAACAGCGCAAGGTTTCAGATATTTTCGATTGATTGCGGTGGAAAAATTTTTACATGTAAGGATAAAAAGAGAATGCCAAATGTTTATAGGAAGCCATTAAGTTTGAAAATCTCCCCTACTGCCTGCTCTATGGGTCCAATACGAAAATGAGATAAGACAAAAAGTGACGTAGGTTAGTCCCAGATATATTTTGGTTAAATAATGAAATGCGGCAATTTATATTTATTTAAATAGGATACAACATTGAGGTAGATGCATACAGTGGCGTATTCAGGATGAAATTAAGGGGGGGGGGGTCCAAACTGAAAAAATTTTTCTTACTGTAGGTGATAGGGCAGAGTGGCAGAAAGGAGGGGGGTGCGTGTAGATTATTGATTATTATTTGAAATTGTATTAAAAATAACAAAAATTTGGTATTTGTATTTCAAAAAAAAA
>FIZR01023544.1:0-38652 GCA_900060175.1 Ferrisia virgata | reverse complement strand
AAAAAAAAAAAAAAAAAAAAAAAAAAAAAAAAAAGCATAAAAAAAAAGCATAAAAAAAATATCAGAAAAATAGTAAATGAGGAACAGAATTTAAGTATCTGTCGCTGTAGAATCATCAATTCCACGGTAGAAAAGTATGGGAAGTTTACTGAACGTTTGAATTTTCGTAATAAGTACGTAAAAGTTGGAAAAACTCGATTCACACTGCAGAGGACTGGACTCCAGTGAGATTGAGGACCTGGTACCACAATGAGCGGTGCTGTGCAACGAAACGATGACCGGGTCAGTTCACTCGCTCGAACAAATAACACTCCCGCAATGATGACGCGGTGCAGTGGCGGGCGCGCCGGGCATATACCGCTGTAATATGAAAACCTCGCTATGGCACCGCCTAACAATAAAATCCTCCAGTCAACCGTACCTTGAAGCACCCCCATATAAACGTGTATGTACGTACCATATATGGATTAGGGTGTTTCTTAAAATACAAAATTTGGAATTTTTGAAATCTAAAAGTTTTGTTTGGCCCTAAAAAACACCGCAGCTAAAATTTCGGCCAATTTGAACGATATTAACCCGTGTGAGATCAGCGTTGAGGTTGCAAATCAAACGGTAGCAAACTGGAGCCCGAGAAAAAGGTACTAACCGCCGCACCGCGTAGCGGAATAGTTTTATGTTATCCGACAGCGGTGACAAATACTTCAATTTGTTGGAAACAACAATTGACAGTGGTCGAAATAAGGGTACCTATGTTCTTGGAATATACGTATATTAAATGGACTGCTAATGCTGTCGCTAAAAATCGGCGATTTCAAAGCAAAGAATAGCGTACGACGCATTTTCCAGGAATGCTAGTGCGCATGCGCAGAAGTTGGGACATTGCGTAAACTACCGACCGACCTTTTTGGGGACATTTTACTGTTTAAGGACATTCGCCGAGTCCTCAAAACGTTTTGACCATGCTTTTTTCACTGTAGCAATCGAATTGGATGCGTGCGATGTTTTTTAATTACATAATAACTCGCGAACTTCTGTACTCTTACATATGACCTAATTAGGTATAAGAACAGGTGAAAATAATTCATGTAAATCATTCGGTAAAAAGCGGTTTATCAAATCCTCAATACATGTACGAAAATTTTTAGCGTTGGCCAAAAAAGTCCCCGTAACATCTGCGAAGTGTTCAAAAAACAGTCGTGAAAATATACTTTTAGTATTATGGAAGGCTACAAGAAAAAAAGCGTCTGTATCGAAAATCAGACAAAGCGGAAACGGAAATTATCGGTGAAGTGATACAATGCAAAATGTCGAGCGACAATCTTTTCATCACTAATACAAAATAAATTATAAACGTCCTCAAAAGCGCTTACACACACATAAGCGTATGTCCTCAAAAGTATATTATACGAGTAAGGTGGAAGAGGGGGAGGGGGAGGGGGAGGGGAATGGGAATGTATTAGTATGTAAACCATGTGTGAACCTGGAAAATGTGTCGGGAAAGTTTGCTTCAAAACCCTGTGGTATGCATTAGCCGTCCGGGGAATATGTAGTCAAATGGTATTTATGCGAATGCGAAAAAAGTTCGAAAATCGGTCGGAAACGAGACAAAAATGCGTTCTGACTAATTTGTGATTGTACGCTTCGAGCGCAGTGTCAGATTTGGCACAGAGGGCTTCGTTCAGCAGATGCTTTCGCTAACGTTTTTCAATGCTGGCTGTGTTCGTCGAAAATAACGCTCGAACACGACTCAGGAAGGTAGACATATGGGAGGTATACGTGAAAAAGTTAGAAACCGACACTGCGTTCGTATAATATACGTCCTCGAATTTGTCAGAATACCCTTTTACCTCGGTTTTATAAAGCTCGGGAAAAAAGTTTCACTCGAGCTTCGAACTTTCATTTTGATAAAAAAATTATCTAGCCGATTTTCGAATTTTTTTCGCGTGTACACACGCCCCCCGATTTCAACCCTTCCGAGATCATAGGAAAAAAGTTGGCGAGGATAATTCGGGAACCAAGACCACTATACCAGTTCTAACGCCGTGTTCAAAATCTACGACCTCGAATCGGTCAGAATACACCTTTGTCTCGATTTTCCGGCCAATTTTCTATTTTGACCCGTATAAATCGTTGTCGGCAACGAATTGGAGTATTTTTGTCTTCAGTGTCCGATAACATAGAACCAGTTCATTTACGTGTCGCCGCGGTTAGTACCCTGCTCGAACTGGCAGCCTGCTAACTTGGTAGCCTTTGATTCGCAACTTCAACGCTTGATGACGCACGTGTTAGTACTATTCAAGTTGGCTGAAATTTTAGCTGCGGTGTTTTTAGGGCCAAACAAAACTTTCTAGGAGGTGTGAGGTTCGGAAAATTACAAATTCTATATCTCAAAACGAATACCTTATTTATTATCCACGGATGCGTGTAACCATAAATTAGCAAACCGTCTTAGCAACGTTGAAACGTGTTCCTAACATTTCGTAGTCTTGATAATTACGAAAATAGCGGTTTGTAAAATAAAAAGTGTAAAAGTGATTAATTCATTTGCTAACGACGATTATTTCACATCCGAGAAGTACGCGCTGATACATCCACGCAGGGCAGGCAGGGCAGGCAGGCAGGCAGGCAGGCAGGCAGGCAGGGGCTACAACGTCTACACATACGGCAGGTACTTATGTACATTCGCGTTAAACGTTAGGCGTACCTAGTACCTATACCTACTCGTATTTTTATCGCCAAAACCGAGTGTTCGGAGTGTTGAACTTTCTATCTATTTTCTCCATATAGCCACAACATGTGACATAATTAAACTATTCTGTACGTATTTTTACCAATTAGATTAAAATGTATACTTAATTTACCCATACGTATGATAAGAACTTTGTGTATACCTACCTGGGGTACCTAACTGCCTATGTAGGCCTTATACATGGTGTAGCATGTGTTAGACTCTAGCTAATTTGTACATTTTTTTTACGAAAATACATGTATATTTAAAAGTACGTCTACGTACCTACTTACGCCGCAAAAACGTCAAACCATCACTGGCGCCGGAATCCGGCACTCTACCCGTACACTAGACTATTATTGTCTACATGATCTTACGGGGTACGCACGTCTACGAAACAGATATAGACCATGTAGACCATGTAGACCATGTAGACAATATAAATACACGTTCAAATATTCGTGCTCAAATTTCGAAGCCCAAAATGTAAGAAATTGCGTTCGACGTAAATTCCTACGCAAACCACGCAACGCAACGTAGATGATAGGCGAGGTAGGCCATAAAATCTACGTGCCAAATGCCAAACCTTACATTACACAAAGCACAAAGAAGACAACTACGACTACCTTAACTAAGGTGCTTTAATTTCACGCGCATATAAATATATTTATTGTACTTGCGCGGCACAAAATTATTAAATTAACAGACGTTCTGTTCGGGCACCAAAAAAAAAAATTATGTTACAACGTTATAATATGGTTAAAATCCTCAGAAATGGTAACGAAACGTCGCCAGGAACCTGTACGCCAATTTTTGTATCGGTGCCACTTCGCGCCTCGTCATATATTTACATTATACACTGTCGGCGTTCAATGTTCTTAATTAGGAGCGCTGCTTGCTGAAAAAAATTTGAGAATATTGTATGGTGCTTCAATGATATGATATGTGGAAATAGGTTTATATATGCGATAGTGTTATACAATATATCTATGGATAAGCTGGCATCTTTTTTCGTCGTCTACAGGTAAAGTACCCCATTTTTTTACCGTTTTTTGATAATGATAAAGTCCGGCCATACAGATACCAAATACCCGTTTATATAACTGATGCCACTTTACCACTTTACCATACATATACGCACGTACATCGCATTTTTTTCTAAAAAATTACCCAAACTTCAAAAATCGAAAATAAAAAAAAATGAGCAAAAATTAATACCTTTGATTATGTATTTATGTATTGGCCGATGGGTAGTTGTTAGGTAGTACACAGTACACAGTACACACTACACCGTAGACCTTTTAGTAAAAGTTCTATGCACTGCACATTACACAGTGCTGCCAACGGTCATAGAAGGCGTTATTACTTAGACGCGCGAGCTCTTTAAAAGCGATACAATGCGACGATGTCGGTTCGCTGTTTTTGGCTTTACGCAAACGGATGGCACTTTGATTGTACATACGTTTACGTACATGTAGGCCTTCAAAACGTCCGCGAGATTTCGAACACATCGGACCCCCGATTGAACCATCTCGTAGCTTCGTGGAATGAGCCTCATGTTCGTGGGTGGGTGTGAATATCTGTATGAAACTACATATATACGTAGTACCTTACCTTAAAAAGGGTCTCCAACTAGAGTTAAACAAATATCCGGATTTCCAAATCTGAATTTCGATTCGGAAAAAAATAAAAAATAAAAAAAAAACGTTTATCCCTTATCCGGTTTGCTTGAGAATCGGAAGCTCTTATCATGAATTGAGTTTTTCATTTTTCATTCTTTACGCGAATCTTTTTTTTCTTTCGCCCGATTTGCTGATGATAAAAAATGACCAATCTCGAGAATATTTGAATTGAAACCGGATACAATCCGATTACCCGAATATTTAGTTTCGATTCGGTAATCCGGACATTTGTTTAACTCCACCTTTAACAAGTGGTACATGGTAGTACCCTACCTACACTATACTTGTACACGGCACACGTATCCCTAATTACAGAATACACGCAATCGTACACTGCAGAACCACATACGCGTAGAACAAGTGAACAAGTGAACAACAGTCCAACAGGTAGGTTGTGCATGTGCAGGTGCGATGAGCCGAGAGGTAACTGAGTAACACGCAGGCTTATAAATAGTACTGGATGCGTCGATACGTATCGATACTATAGCTGATGCGAATGATCATGATTCGCTGATTCTCCGTTTCCCTTCCATTTTCGGGTACGGGTCGCTATTAGTATTAACAACGTTCCTACCTTCGGCGTTTGTACAAACAAGACACATCTTATTCGTGTGCAGTAAGGTGACCCGATTTTGAAAAAATTCGAGAATTTTTTCAAAAGCTCAATGAAAATTTGTTCTTTGAACCGGTGAGCCAAAGTGAATTTTCCGTACCTACATATTGCAACTGTAGGCAAAGGTAGGTAAGATACGTTTGTGTACTGTAAAGTCGCCAATAGAAATGTAGAATGATATTACAATAGGCGCCTTGTTTTCGTAACTAAACGCCACTCGCTGCTTCAAGTTCAATATCTTTTTCTACGATAGTTACCCAAGTAATCAAAATATTACTTTAGCAGTAAAATAAGTACGAATAAAATTTACGTTACAAAAATAAACTACAATAAAATGTTAAAAAACTTGAGCTATATTATTATTTTATATTTGCACATAATTAAGATAATTACCTAATAATCTGCGAGAAGCGAACGACTGAAAAAGAAATGACTACCCATAACTACGAAAGAGGGAACTATATTTGTTTTTAACTGCAATCATATTATGTAAATCGCTGACGTAAAACAAAATCAACACTACTCGTACATCCGAATGTTAGCCGGTGAAAACAATGGGTAAGCTTATAGTGCGTATGATAAAAATCATACAAAACTGCGAAAGGAATGACGTAGAAAAAAAAAACATGCCTACCAAGTACTAATAAATGAGAATTTTTTTTTTTATAAAATGACCTCAAAAACCACAACGCGACGTACCATTTCAACGTTTCAAAATATCTAGATACCTACTCAATAGGTAGACGTTTCAAATTTTACATGATACTTACACGCGTGATTCTATCCAAGTTTGCTTAATGAAAACACTAAACAACCGAGATACGTTTGACCATTGTGAAAACGCGTTCAGACACGACAGTGAAGTGAAAATCATTTATCAACGAAATACGACGATTCGTTCGCCTATCAGCTTGCAAACGGTCGACGCAATGTAAATTTTTCCCAGCCACATCGTAAGCAGTCGAACAGTAATTACTGTATCGAACTGAGTGAACGACACATACGAGACACATAATATACCTCCTACGTACAATCGTTACAAAAAATCAACTCCAAAAACTTGGCAAAACTTAATCTTAATTAATGGAAAGTTTCAGTTAAAAAATCTTACATCAATACGTACACTTCAAATACCAATACAATTTGGCGCTAATATAAAAATAAAGGAACACGTGGAAATTTTCAAGTCCAAATTTGGCGAGTAGCGCTGTTCATGGTATCGACCAATAGATTCGCGGTTCCCTACTCGGCATTACCTCCCAGCTAGACTAGGTACGTAGACGACACGATTTAAACGTATTTATTCAATTGATTACGGAAATCTTGCAGGCATGTCAATAGCTGCGAGAATGTCGGCCTTTCATCTGCGCTCATAGCCCAACAATACGCCATAACAGCGAATCTGTATAACAAAAAACGAATACATTACCGTAAGTAAGTAAGTAAAATTAATCGAATAATGGCGACCATCGTACGACGAATAACATAGCGTGTGCTTACAATTCATCGGGACAATTTACAGGCTGAGAAAGTCTATATCCATCTTTTAGATAATGCTCCACCTCAAACGGGTCAACTTCAACGTAAGGCTGCTGACCAAGCGTAGTCAACTCCCATAAGGTTACTCCGAATGACCACTGCGATATAAAGCGAAGAATTTAGTTACGGTCGACTAAACCAACAGTACCAACGTATTTGGTTCGAAAAGATGAGAAAATAATATATGTACCATTGGCAGCTAGCCAACTAGGTAACTAGCTGTAATTGTAAATAAATAAGTAAACTTTGCGAAGTTGAGCGGCAAAAAAAGGAAAAACAAGCAAAGAAGAAATCTATTCTCACAGTAAATCCGTAGCGTGGCATAGTCTTCGTTAAACGGATTATACGCATACGCATGCTACATCGATCGATGAAATAACTTACCACGTCGGAAGCAGTAGAGAATGTCCTTTGAATGAGACTCTCGATAGCTAACCATTTTATTGGACGATTTTCATTATCACCTAAACAGTGATAATCGTTTGGAAATAAGTCTCTAGACAACGCGTTATCGGCCACTTTGACGTTTAGTATCGAATCAATCCTGTATGATTATAATAATACATATATATACATCATATATACACATATAGGCACATTATATTATTATACTATATAACAAACGTAGAAAAAAAAAAGAAACAAAATTAACATCGGCGCATTTTACACGCTTATAAATACAACTTGAACGGAGGTTTCTGGTATTTTTTGTAATATCTTTCAAAAAATTCGCTAAAAATAGGTTGTCTTTTGAGCCATTTGAGTCTTAAATTTTGGGTTAGATTACGCTTTGGTTCGATATGTCGAACAGATTTTTTACCGTGTACAATTTTGTTTTTTTCGCCCGCACCCCGAGTGTGGCTCAATTGGCGCCTCAATTCGAACGTTCTCGTTTGTTCGAAAATCAATACGGGAGGTTGCTTTAGATGCGAAGGCGATTGCAGGGGGAGCAGTACAGTTTTTGAAACACGCCCCAATGCACGTCGCCAAGCTTTCTCCAACTTTTTTTCACGCTTCGTTAACTCCGCTCGTTCGTTTTCCGGCATAGAAGCGGGATAGGTGGATGAAGGAAACTTGATGGGATTCGAAAACGGCTGCTTGAGCGGTTTCGTCAGAGACAGCAACGATGACGACGATGATAATGACGACGTTGTTTTCGCATCTTTGACGAAGAAGAACGGCGAACCGCGAGCAGTCGATGAAACATTTCCATGATGGAGAACGGCTCGCCGAGATGCTTTATTTTTTGGTGTATTTTCGATGGTTCGCGCGACAGTAGCTGGGCTAGCGATTCCAGCCTTATCGTCGGAAATGCAGTCCATTTTACCTCGTTTAGAAATACGAGTAGCTGCTGCAGTGGCAACCGATACGGAACGACTAATTTTCGCAGCAGGAGTAACCGTAGACGACGCTTCAACCACTATAGAGTTAGGATTTGCGACGGTTGCAACGGATTTATTTTTCTCGTTAGAAGACGATAATCCTGAAAAATTATTTGTTCGCTCACTATCGAAGGTTTCGGCACACCCAGCAGCACAGTTTTCACAGTGCTTTTCAGAAAGTCGAACGGTGGAGAGCAAACCGACACCAGATTTATATTGCATGGCAGTTAATCCGCCCTTAGACTTGAGCTCGTCGACGGTAGTCTTTTCGGAATCTCCATCGGAAGCTGAATTCGTTTTCATAACGTCATTGCTCGTTAACGCACCTTGGACACCTCCGGTTGGCCGAGTTAGAGTTTTTGCCTCTTTAGTAGTGGCTGATGGCGCAAATACGCCTTCGGCTCTTGTGGACATATCCGATTTGACATCGCGTGTAAGTTGAGTTTTTGGGTCGTTTACTTCAACAAACGGCAGGAAAGCCGCGTGTTTCACTTTCTTCGTATCGAGCGAATAAAATGCTTGCGGTGTCAGGCTAGCATCAGCATCGGTACCCTCCACTTCGACTGGAAATACCGTCGATATATTTTCACTTATATGCAATTCAGATTTGCATTCGCGTTCTGATATTAATTCTCCACAGTTGACTTCCGGTTGAATCTTCACCGTGGACTCGCTAATGCCGTTTGGCCGACAAGTTTCACGTTGCTGATTTTCCTCTACTCTTCTGGTCGCACGTTTCGAATTACCTTGATTTTCCACGCAGATTTGACGATAGCGTTCTCGCACTAAATCATCGTATTCGTCACGAGCGCTGTTCTTACACATGCGACGGTAATCGAAGAAAATAGGGGCTCCGTACGAGTCCGGTTGGCCGCGATACGGCCGCCGGATATGGATTCTTCGACGAACAGCCGGTAAAAGTAATTCGTGTCGAGGATGCTCTTTGACTGCTGGCTTCAAGAGATACGTACGAGTATCGCGCATCGAATGAAGACTTTTAGTCTTTCTGCAGTATTGTTGTGTATTTATAAAACGGGCAAGACGAGTTCAGTCTAATAGCGAATTTCTATGGAAGTTGATTATAACTGGTACACGCATAATTAGTTTACCGAAGGAAAAACTCAACTCACAAACAATTCCTCGTGGCTAGATCTTTGTGCAACAGTTTTTTTTTGTGCATGTACTGAACCGCGGAAATGATTTGCAGGGCAATTTCTACCACTTCTTGAGTAGTCAACATGTGCGTAATTCCTTCTTGACAGAGTTTACATTTTTGCAAGTACCTAAAATGTAGGAAAAAATCTCTCATTGTATTACGCGTACCAAATTCGATGAACACTTTCCGGAAAAAAAAAAAAAAAAAAAAAAAACTCACTTTTTCAGATTGGTAAAACCTTCTCGTAAATAAATTACGAATGGTTCTGCGTGATCTTCGATCGATACCCCCAGTACAGACATAATATTTTTATGTTTGAGGCCGTACATGGCGAGACCTTCTCTCAACAGTAATGATATCTGATTGGAACTGGCAAAATCTACGGTGATGGAAAATTAAACGGCTAATGTTCACGCAGGTGCAATCAGACTTACACCAGTAAATAACTATGACGTATTACTGTAAACACGAACCCATCACTGTTTTCACAATAACATCTTCTTCAGATCCATCTTCTCTGGTATACGTTCCGATAAAAACACGACCAAATGTGCCTTCCAGCTCTATTTTTTGTAACCTAATCCTTTTTCTAAGATTCAATTCAGAAAAGAAGAGAAATCGATACTACGTAATTATAAACGGTAGTATAATACATATGTATTACGCAGTATACCGACTACTCGCACCTTTGAATGGTAATCTCCGATATTCTATCTTGTAAGTCCAAAGATCTGTTATCCAGCTGGGTGTAATTCTTACGCTTCTTCAAGCTGGAATGACTAATATTGGACGAAGTAGACGTACCACTATTGACAACCGAAGCGCTCAGTATATACGGAGCGTGTTCTGTATCAGCCGTCGGTCTCAAACAAATCTGCTGCTCGGCACTGCAAAATGCACGTAAATCTTGAAACATACTTTTTTGATGCGGAGATTTATTTTATAATCTGTCGGAGAAATTTACTGCAACGAATTCTGTCGACTATCCTTTTTGCTACTGACGACATATGCCAAGAAACACAGAATCAATAAAGTAAATAGAGAACATCCAAAGCACAAAATAGCGTAAAAAATTTTCAACTGAGATGAATCTGAATTCTCGTTCGGCGCTTGTTGGTCGTTACGAGATGAAGTATCTTGCACTTCTGCAATGTTCTCCATCAGCATAAATAAATCGTATACACAGACGAGAAAAAATATAATAATAGTAACAGACCAACAGATACATATTTTATACCTTTGGCGCAAAATTTTCTTCTTCTAAATGTTATGTCTATGACCGATGAATTTTCCAAAATGAACTTCAGATTGAAGTCCACAACAACTTGCGCATTTTGTAATCCGCTACATGCGAAGTGTATCATCACGGTTTCCTGAGAACTTGGTACAACGCCTTGATTCGAAACATTCAAGGTAACAGATCTAAGCAATCTGTTGTCATACATATTGACGTCTATTGTATACGGTACCTAGGAAAATTTTCCGATAATTTTGTAAACAATAAGAAAAAAGACTAATCCCGTTTACACTTATCGAAACGGTATGACAGATGAAGATTACAAAAATATTTAACACGCGAACGAATGTAGAGATATACCATAGACACATCGAGTTCCTTTATTTACATACTGGAACGCGATGAAATACGTCTATTTTTAATTATGTAAACTTATTACAGTTACAGATATTATACGTCTTTTCTTACCGAGTACTGGGTCAATCTTTCCCAAGTGTAATGAACCGTGTGATAATCCTCTGGTATCTTAAGAATACGTTGCAGCGCATTCTTCTGCACTCTACCGGCTTGTACATAATATATCTCATTGGGTACACCTAAAATTAAATTCATCTCCAACGTAAACGGTCTCGATGAAAAATTTGTACAAGAAAGCAAATGCTTACCCAGAAAGTGATGGGATTCCGTTTTATCCAAAAACAGATTTAATGAACAATTTGATTCTTCAACATTAAGAACTAACACTAGCAACTGACATGTAGCATACGTGAGAAGTCGAACAAAAATATGCCTCGGATTCATACCCAATGGAATACACACTACCCTTCGACATTCGTAAAATTAAACAGAACACTGAAGTATGTATCGAAAATTATTTTTTTTTTTCGAATTATAATTGTTAAATTGGAATTAGGCTGAAACTTTATCTTCTACTCGCTGTCTCCCTTGACGATCATCAATGAAGTACGTTCAGGCTTGAGAAGAGAGTGAGGACTGATGAGTGACAGTAGTGATACTAGTGGCAGTGATAGTGACTGCAGTGACCCCCCCCCCCTCCTCATGGCTGTACAGGCTTTTACGGTTGGCTTTTACGGTGTAAAAGAAAACTAAATAAATAAACACAAACATACTTCTTATAAGTTAAAAAGAATTTGTACTGGCAGGACGTTCATTTTTTAATCATTGAAGGTAGAAAGTACGTAGTGCATTCTACATAGTGCCAGTGGAAGGAAGTGTTGTGTATTTTTTGGTCTGTATATCTATAAAGATTATATACGTTTCGTTTGTTTTCGCGGTTATGTGATTACGTTGATCAATGCAGTATAATAAACTAATCATCACCGAAGTAAGTACAATAGGTATAAATTTATGAATTTTCTCTGTATCGTTAGCCAAAGTTTGCTTCAGAATTAACTCTTTCATTCACTTGTTCATTGGTAGAATCAATGATGGGAAGCACAGAGGAAGAGTTCAGGTTGTACCCACGAAGTGAACCACCCAGACGATTTAACGCTTGTTCTACTTTTGTATTGGATTTAGAAAATGAAGATGACGTAATTTGTATTGGTTCCACGACCCATGGTACAGTTAATTCTTCAATGTCGAGTAAAACGAGGCCGATGGGTGAAACTGATCAAAGTATTCTGAAAAAAAAAGTTACATTCGCTGATGATGATAGAAATGATGACGAAATCGAGTGGATTATATCACCTGGAAACAGATCGACGGCTCGAAATATTTGTAATCCATCTTCGAGATCTAAAGTAAGCATTTTCACTGTGAAGAACGAAATTGGTGATGGTAACTACTTCGGACAAGTAGAAACTTTCGAAGATTCAAATGTAATCGACGTTGAACGACCATACATTTCGAACTATAATGGCAGTCTTAATTCAAATGCTCGCCGTTTTGTCGATTTTTACCATCTGGAGGATGAAATCGGAACCGCGGCTAGTGATTCCATTTCGAGTTCGCCAGCAACCAGCTCAGAATTAGTGGTCAACGCCATTGTACACGCCGATCCTTCTAAGCCTTTTCCTCGATCCACTTCGCCAATTGAAAATATCGAGAAATCAGAAATAGACGATTACGATGCCCGAGTAAGAGCCAGTTTTGGGTTAGATTTCAGTGTAGAAACGGAAAGTAAAGCTGTCGAATTGAATCAAACTACCAACAACGTATCGATGGATAGTGAAGTAATGGAGTGCGATTCCGAAGGTGAGGTAATCGACATTGAAGATGATTCAGATGATGATTGTGTTATAACTAACATGGAAATCAACATTTCTTCGGATACTAAACCAAATAATATGTATGTTTCGAGTGATACGCTTATTGATGATGTAAAAGTCAAAGAACGTAGTAAAAAAGTCATCACCGAAACAGTGGACGAAATATTTAAACGTATGATGCCGTCAGCTATTCCCGGAGCGCTGTCCTTATTCGCTCCGGAACGACACTGTTTGCCAAAAAATGTACGACCATCGAAATTTTGTTATTATTATTTCATCTCATCTTATATTGTAGTCAAAGAAATCGCCAAACAAGAATTTTACAAATTCAAAGAACAAGTTTTAGTCGCGAAAAAAAGTCACGCGCCTCCTAGATGTAACTGCCTTTCACATCCACTCAATCAAAACGCTAGCAAGCTGACACTACTTACGAACCCGTACTCTTTATATCACAAACCGAATTGTCATTTTTCTCAGAATACTAAACAAAGCTCGACCAGAAAGAAACGCCCTCGTCGTTTATCTTATCTAGTAAGCCTACATCAGATTCCACGAAAACCTGAAGGTAAAGATTTCAAAAATTGGAGCGATACAGTTATACGAAGAAAATTACGCACATCTAACAGCCCCAATTCCACCCTTGTAAACTGGTCATGTGGAATAAAAGAAAATACCAACTCAATTCAGCATCGCTCAATTTCCGGCAAAAACGAGCCTATCGAATCGAATGCCATTCTTTCCATTCCTTCCGCAATTAAAACCGAGTCTTAATCAATATACTTATTTTTTCCTATCATTCAAATGCGCTAAATTAGATTGTGCCAGTTTCATTTATAAAACTGTGTTTTTTGCATCGAAAATGCATGCGTTGTATTGAACAGAATTCATAAGTTGTAATACGTTATTCGATTGTACGTAAGTGAATTTGTAGAAATTCCTGATTCGCGTTTACTTATCTGAGTCCCTTTTCGTGAATTCGTGTCGTAAGCTATAATGCGTAATATGCACTTCTGATTCTTAATTTCCTGATCGATATTAAATTCAGTCTTTGTGTTTTGAAAGATAATGCAGAGATTTACAATTTATTTGTGTTATATAATAGAAATAAATTAATTGAGATCAACTATTATTTACAAAATCTTATCTACTCAGTAAAATACAGTTCGATCAAGCTTAGAATTTACAGAAAAAATTCAAGTATTCCAATCCAGATTCGACAACACTTCCACATAATTAATAACAATAAATACAAACACATCTTGTACCCATGTGTACAAAAAACCTCGTACAATTTCTTCGCCATTTACGCAGAAAAGAATTCGAAATAATAAATAACTTGAACACAATACGATGAAGGAAAGTTAATTGACGAGATATAGATGTATCAAAATAAATTAACAAATGATTGAATAATTGCTTGCGGCGAAAAAAAAAAAACACTACCCAAGAGTGAAGATTGAGGATGCGTTAATTTTTATACTTTAAATCACGCAATGAAATGTTTTCTTTTTTTTTGCGTATGCAGTACGTACGTACGTTAGCTGTCATCGATTGCAAAACCTAATCATACAGGAACGCGAAGTATTCGTTTCACATAATCTTTCATTCTTTTGCAATATTCAGCAAAAAGTAAAGAAACATCAATTTTGAACAATCTCTCACCACGAGGTATACACGTAGTATTAAACATTTTTTTCTCGCAATGCACATAATCATACATGAAATACACAAGTAAAAAAAAGGGGGCAAACATCTCATGTACAATAAAGGACAAGTAAGTGCGATCTCAAAGTTAATATCTATACAACAACATACTAACTCGCTCTAAACACACTTTTTTTTCTTATTTTTTACAAAACACAATTCACTAAATTTTTTATTTAAATGGAAGATTCGTGCACTCGACTGAATAATGAAATCTCGAACTGCTCGAACTGTCAAATTTTTCACCTATACATAAACGATAAATCTAATGGCAGTTAAATTGACACGCGTTTCGAATTCCAATTCATTTCCACTTCTCTGCGAAACGGTGTTGGAAAAACACGTGTAAATCAGTCATAAAGAAAGTAAGTACTTACATACGCGGACGCTTTAAATATCTTTTTAATTTTTTCATCGATTTTAACTTTCTGAAGTACGCTTTTTTCACGAGCGACACTTTCAGTTCACGTAACTCGAAATAATATCGTTCAAAATTTCAAAACGCTGTCTTGAAACAAAAAACTGATTTCACGCTTTAATACAATTTTCTTATGGCAGGGCACACGCAGGCGCGAAAAATCACAAATTAAAAACTTGACTAAATTTCGTTTACGATAAATTCGAATACGAGTACAATAAGAGAGAAATTTTTTCAAGTGATGGCAGTTAAACGAATTGAGAATCGCGTGTATTAATCAATACATCTAATTACACGTGGCACGTGATCATTTAAACATCGTACAGAAAAAATGATAACGTCGAAGTCACGAAAAATATGAAAATGACAGTCAAATTGAATAAAATTTGTTTAAGATCATTAATGGGCTAAAAGCAGAAAAAAACAGTTACTGAACCGAATTCATAGATAAAAGGAAAAAATACGTCGGGTAGCAAAACAGTTGGAGCGCTGCAGAAACACCATTCTCGTTTTCTGACGAAACAACGGCATTCGAGGCACACAACAATATACCTATTCGTGAAATATTTCGCATTCAATGAGACAAAAAAACGAATTCTTGATGACGAAATTTCACGATTCCGAATCACACCTCAACTTTTTTGTTCGACAGGAGATAATACACATTTACAAGTGAAATAAAAAAGAGACGACCAATATTAAACAATTACAAAACAAAAAAAAAAAAAAAACTCAACCTTTTACCACTACATCTCCTTTTACACATTTTTCTCAACTATAACTGTACACACGTGGAGAAAAGTTACATATATTTGCAATCTGCAGGTGAGTGAGGTGGAACTTCACGAATATTTCACACCTATTCCCGGATGAAGGCAAAAATTATCGTAAACATCGATCAGTTCGGATAATTTATACTCTTCCAGGCAAACAAAACCTTCTAAACCAGGAGCTTGTTTGCGCGCACAATCTACACAATGAACAACGTGGCGTTTTTCTTGCTCTCGAATGAAAAGTATGTTGAATACCTCGACCTACGAAAAGAAAAAACAAAAAAAAAACAACAATAAAATTAAATTCAATCAGCAACGAGCAAATAGAGTAAGACCAGCTGACAACAACAAAAATAGACGCACATTTCATTATTTTACTTACTTCACACTGTCCGCAGTAATGAGAAGCTTCATTCTTGCCTCTACCGTGGAATCGAACTTCGACGCCTTTAGATTTAACGAATTCCAGCATAAGAACACAATTTCTCAGAGATCTTAATAGGCACTTCCTACATACGAAAAAAATTACGCGTCAAAACAACGACATCACGATGTAGGGATAAATCATCTTCGATTACTCACTTGATAAGCTCGAAAAGTTTCGGATCAGAAACCTTGATGTTTCTAGCCAAATTCCACGATAAATGAATCATAGGAACTATGCTTTTATAGCTTTGTAACTTATTCCACTCGTACCTTTCGATAGCTAATTGATATTGTCGGGCCGTTAAAGGTCCAACGTTCCACGCGATGTTATTGCACCAGCCTACAGCCTGCACCCAATGGACGCACCCTAACACACCAAAATCAAGTCGCGAATACACGAAATGAAATATGGAAAATAATTATAAAAATACGAGCCGATTTAAAATAGAAACTGATATTCTCAATTACCCGAATTAACCCAAACTAAATCGCCAGGCCTTTGTAAAAACCTATACAATGGTACATTTGCGGCAGCTAAATCTTCCAATGTTGGCCACCAAGATCCGTGCAAATAATTAATGTTATTCCTGCCAAAAAAAAAAGAAAAAATTCATTCAGAACGTCGGATGGCAACGGCAAAAATAAATGGTAAAAGAATGAAGCCTACTTTTCACATAAATTATAAATAATACCCCAATATGCGTCGGGTACAGCGAACCACTCGCAGTCGCCTGGACCGATATTAATATTGATAGAACAGAAATTATTATTCTCCTGATGGCCGGGCGTTCGACTACCGGGCACCTGCGCATGAATTAATGTAAGCATCATGGAAATTCTTTCGTACAAAACAAATTAAAGTCATTACTAGATTAAAATCATCTACCTTCATATATAATTGAACGGTATTCATTCCTAGGATGTTATGTCCAACGTGGGACAGCATATTGCTGGCCGACACAACTCTCGCAAACGCTGGTAATTTCATCAATTCTTGCAACTGTGTTCGCCATTTTTTATCATCCGATAAATCGACGTTTGTGCCAAATCTTAGCATTTTTGAACCTTGAGGAGGTTTAATACCGGGTACGTTCTGCGAATGAAAATATGAACAAAATCACCGTTTACGTCACAATACAATGACTGTTTCAAAGTAAATGAACACTAGTCAGTTTTCTCCGCTTTCAAACATTTCATCAAGATTACGAAAGAACACTTACAAAGTTACAGCCTTTCTTCCGTTTTACGTTTCCCGTCGAGTCTTTGGAATCCGAATCCGATAAATTACTAGAGCTAACTTGCGCGTTCGACGAAGAATGCGTACCACCAATTTTTTCTCGTTCTTCCTGCAAAGAAATGAGTAAAATCTTGACTCAGAATTCGCGAGCTCGACGTAACAGTTCCTAAATTCGATTAAAAGAGGTGTGTATTTTTACACCGTAATTTGGTGGGATATGTCCTTGATTTGTTACAAACGTTGGTCGGAACTTGAGATTCTTTGCCAGGTTCGACAAATATTTTTCAATTGGTGAAAAGACCACAAACGAAAACTGAGAAGCAAATAGTATGACGCAAGATGCCAAGAGATCCAAGTTCTGGATTCCAAACGTAATGATAGAGAAATTCATTTGAAAATAAAACAAAACCAGAAGTGCGGATATCACAAATAAAGGAGGAAAGTACTGCATCAATGAAAGCGAAACACAGAAAATATGGATTAATTGTGTAAGGGACCCTACTCGAAGACGAAACACGATCATCGAACTCAAGAAACAACACCTAAGATCGGAGTTTGGGAACTGGGGAATGCTAATAAAAAGACCAGAACCCACAAAGTAACGCGTGATCAAACACCTTACAGCCAAATACAAAAAGAAAATCTCGATAATAAACAACAAAATACATGCTTATAAGACGAAGGTACGCTGCCAAAAGATTTTCAAGCCGTGGATTCGGTACTAATACAGAAGAAAATCTGCTTTCATAAATGATCTGAATATCGCGAACAACAGTGTTGATGAGCCGATTATAAACGGACAGATTGAGAAAATATTTAACAACAATTTGAATGAGACCTAACACGACGAATTTGTCGCAAAAAAAAAAGGAACCGGAGATGCATTTGCACTGTTCAAAGTTGTAATTCAAACGGCCCTAAATGCCAATAGGGACATCATCACGAGCTTCATTTACTAAAGGAAAGTGTTTGACTGGGTTAGTCACGAACTGTTTACAGTATTTCAATATTGAAAAAATGTAACATCAAAGTCGACTATAAACATCTGCGGAAAATCAGGAATTTATATGGTGAGAACCAAAGCGCAAATATAAAGCTGGGCGCGAGAAAAATACAGAATAAAGACATTTGTGAGACAGATTGCTTACTGTCTTCGATGCTTTTCAATACACACGCAGATCGAATCATGAAAGAAGGAAACACCGATAGAATGAGACTAAAAATCATTGGCAAATTTACAATGCGATAAACTACGTTGATAATAAAGTGATAATAGCTCACAGTTCGTGTTTTTTTTTTTTTTTTTGAGAATTCTCGGTGAAATGGTCCGAATACAATCGCCTTTGTCAGCTTTCATCGCATTTACCCTTGGCGATAGAACTGAAATGTTGTCCCTGATCATATAAAATTGATGTTCTACATCTATGTACTTCACGAGGACGTTTGTCAAAAAAAATTTATTTCGCGGTTCTTCAAAAAATTTTTTAAAAACGCAAAAAGTAACATTTTTTTCAAAATCTTGAAAAAAAAGAAAGATAACGGGGAAAACTTGTCGTCAATAATCATTTTGGGTTAAAATATGCGCAAAATTTTTGTTCTTGGAAAAAATTTTCTTTTTTGCTGTCGGGGGGGAGGATTTTTGAACCTTGAGTAAGTTTTGCAAGTTGAAAAAGTTTAGTTTAAATTTCTAACGCGTCATTATGAGATGATTTCGCAACTCTTGTGACTCCAGCGTATACAGATTTCCAAATAAAAAAAGCAAAACTCCGCCAATCGTAGTGCAAAGCCAGGATTTCCTCTAAAAAACGTGACTAAAAAAATGAACAGAAAGCCTAGAATGTAATCGGCTAATAGGATATGTTACACAGGTAGGTAGTAATACAGATGATTGGAGTGATTTTTTTTTTAGGTAAAAAATCCGACTAAAAATGTTGTTAAATAAATATTATGGCTGGAGACGAGGAGGAGAAGAGTAGTTTACGCCGCTTTAACATTGTTGAGGAAAGTGTAAAGCGATTAAAAACGGGATAAACGCTATAGTAATACCGATACTACGGAAACAAATGTTTTAAATGCGCTTAGCTCTTACCTTCAATGAATCTTGAAAACTAGACGCCTGGTACTGGGCGTATTTGGCTATCGTAGTATGCGAGCGATGACTAATACACGCCCAGCCTTTCCGTCCGTGTAACTGGTCCCAATTTTCATCTCCACTTTGCTGCACCTGCGTTCTAACTTCGATCAAATGATCGGGATTTGCTTCAACTAAAGTTTTGGTGGAAAATAATCCTAAATCTGCACACACGATCAAGTCATATTCGTATTATCATATGCAAACGCGCAGACACTGCGTTAAAGGCGTGACATAATATCCATACAAACCTAATTTTAGAGCTGCTGCAATTCCACGAACTACTGCTATCGGGTGTTTCAAGCAAAATTCCTGTAATTGAGGACTAAATGCTTGTTTTTTATTATCTAGATATATCGAAGGAGTCGGCGGTAGTAACTGCTCTTTAGTCAATATTTGAGGCGGAGGATCCGGCGGTGACGGCGGTGGGCCTTTATCGTCGTACAATACACTTCCATTCGATACACCATTGACACCTTTACCCCTACAAAGAGTCGGTAGCATTCTACAATGTGACAGTATAACGGTACCCAGCTATGAAATTAGAATCGAACTCACTTGCACGATTCGATGATCTGTCTAGCTGTCATGTCAATTGAAAATTCAACCTCTTTCGAAGTTTCTTTGGAAACAATATCTCTGGGCTCGGCTCTAATACTAACTTCATCTTTGAATTCTGCTAAGGTAAAAATAACCAGCGATATGAATATACCTATCAATTATGTATGTTTTTTTCAACATATACGCACGACATATGAACATCGAACACACTTACGGTAACAAACATCCGAAGCATTAATTGAAATATTCTTTTGCGGAACACTTGATGGTGGATACGTACTTGAACTGATATTGTTACTACCATTATCTACTCGCAAATAATTCATTCAACGGGGGGAAAAAATGAAAACACGCATTATAAATGTAAAAATAACAAAGTATTTGTACACGGGAGGAAATATACCTGCTTCAGCTGGCGGCGTATCAACCAGTTCGTCTTTGATGTCGATTTCGTCAACACCGCTGGGAGATCCGAAATGTTTAAGCAAATCTTCGGCTAACGACTTGGCTATATCCTTTTGCGACAAAAGCGCTTGTAGTTCTTGATCACTAACACCGAGATCAGTGCTCGAGGCTAATTTCATATCGCAATCATTCGAAGTGATCTGAAAATGAGAGACAATGTCGCTGTCACCTTTCTAAACTTTGCTGCGTCAGAAATAAGGACAGCAGAGAAAAGAGGGGTAAAAAAAAAAAGAAGATACGAGAACATTTATGTACTGCAGCCACTATAGAACCAATTTTCACGACCACTGCACTTAATCCCAGCAGTCGAATGAGCGTCGGCGTAACAGCTGCCCGTATGATAACGTTAACTAGGCATATTTCGCTACTGTATCCAACGCTTTCGTTGTTTGGCATACTCCGATGGCCGCAAAAAAATGTTTATTGATAGAAGAAAACCCCCACAATGAATACCGTGATACCGTACGCAAGCGGCCTCTAAACAATAGATCACCAACCTGCTGCGGATATTGTTTAATAACTGACGAAACGGATATGTTGTTGTGTTGCGTATAGTTCGCTGATGTGACAGGGGATGACTGCGCTCGCATTGATTCTACGGCGGTGCTCTGATTTGACGATGTCCCACTGTCAGGTCCATTTTGTTGTAACATTTGAAGCTGCTGCTGCTGCTGCTGCTGTTTAATCTGTTGCTGGTGTTGTTGCATCAGGCGATACTGATGTTGAAGTTGTTGCAAAGAGTTCTATAAATTCAAAAATTCTTATAATTTCTTATTCACAACTGTATGTAGCAAATAACCTTTCGAATGGAATTGTTGAAACTGAGAGAAAGAAAAAGTGCGAACGGGAGGAATAGGGATAAAATACCAAGACGAAAAGTTTATGCACATTTTTAGATGCTCCTAAATCAAGTTCAGATTATTGCTCACCTGTTGCTGAGAATTCAACGAGCGCACATTTTGTTGCAAATACTGCAACGTCATCAACTGCTGAGTGCTTAGGTAGAATGCAGGTGTTGAACTATTATTATTATTGGTATTATTATTATTGTTGTTGTTGGTATTACTAGTACTAGTAGCAGCACCAGTGGTGCTGGTGGTAGGAGTAGGGGCACTAGTACCAGTAGTACTAGAAGCAGCAGTAGTAGGTGCAACGCTATCTGGAATCGTTTTATTTGAATCTATTGAGGGTATAGATCCATCTGAGGTATTTATCGATTCCCCGTTATGAATAACCTGGAACACAATAAATAAGAACGACCTCTTCGTTAAAGATTACCGACAACAAATAAGATGAAAAAAGCAAATTGAACGGTAAGTTCCTCATTTTTAAACGAAAGCTTTCCGCTAATTAGTACGTGGATGAATCTTGAACCTTGAACCGCACAAAAATTTCAAATGAAACTCAAAATCAAAGTATTCAGTAATGTAGTACAAAGGGAGACCGAGACGGTCGATGCAATATAATTTTAATGTATTACCTTGAATGCTGAAAATAGTTTTAGTATTCACCAGTAAATCAGTGCTGGTGTCGTAATATCTCTAAAACGTGGCAAAATCAGTTACAATTACGCAAGGAGCACAACGCATCTTGATCAATCTGATGGATGCGTTGCGATACCAATGCTCGAGCATGAACTATCATAAGTCTATCACGCGTATTTGGTCAATTCCCCGAAGTGATAGTACTAGCGTTTTCCATATTATTTTGCTCAAAAACAATAACGAAGTTTTTTTTATCAATTTGAACCCAGCCTGTTTTAAAGGGTTCTCGTTGGCGATTACTAAAGTGATACCATTGTAACAAAAATTCTTTAGCCAGGCTACAGACTCTTCAGGGTGCAAAAATCAAGTTTCATCCAATGAACACAGTCGGTCTCAAATATAAATAAAACATTAGTACAGGCGTGCTGACCTTAAGTCGTTTCGTAGAGGCAGTGAGATTGGTAGTTGAGGCAGTGGTAGTTACGAGGGCAATGGCAGTATTACCGCTGGTACGAACATTTTCTACATGAAGGTCCTGCGTGCGAGTACATTGAAAAAAAGAAATAAAACTAATGCAAAATATTTATACGTGTTACCAGCAATTACGAAAATTAGGCAATGTAGGCGATGTAGGCAATGTCAAAGTTGGATGGGTGAAGTTGAAAATTTGAAATTTCACGTACATATTATTGACGAAATCTATGACCAAATCAGTGACACGGAAAACTATCGTCAATGTGTAACAAAAAGTGCAACCAAAATAAAAAAAAATGAAACCAAATTAATCGAACTGGAGGAGATAAAAAGTGTTAGCACGATTACCGCATCGTTGTACAGTTGATTTTTCTGTTGAAGGCGCACGACTCAAGCAAATAGCATGAGGCAGAAAACGAGTTATGCAATCTGCTACACTGTGAGGTGGCCAAAAACGCATCGAAAACGGATAATGGGCGACATTTTAATATACTTACTCCACCATTGCGTCAAAAAATACCACGCCAAGTATTACAGGTATTTGAAGGAAGAAAAAAAATGTTCTTAAAATTTCAACTCGATTTCCTAGTTTCATTACTTGGATGGTATTAACGGTTTTGTATGATTTTTTATGTTTTACATTTGCGAGCAGAAATTGTGATCAATGTGAAGATAAGTTTTTGTTGAGCTATTCGCACTTTTTTTCCATTCGGTAGGTATTTTATAGTTCAACCAATTACACGTATATCCTCGATTTTCAATTTTGCCTAAGCATCACCATCATTACTGATAAATGATAATAAGTAGTTAATGTCGACCATACCGCGGCAAAGTGAATGATTTTCTTTCCGTGCTTAACAATGCCTACAGTCGTTTCATGTCGAGGAACAAATATGCTCTCTTTGTAACAGAAATTCTAATTTTTAACGTGCATCTAGTCGTCTATTTTTCTTGGGATATCAAACCTAGTGTGAAAAAGTAGTGAGTATATGATAGCCAGTAGCGAATTGAAATCATAAATCGTGGGCGCGGATGGGGGGGGGGGAGAGATCCAAAACTCATCGAATTTCGTTCAGTTGTTCTCGAGAAATCTTTCAGAAACTTCCAACAGAGCCGACATGGCTAAAATCTCTTAAAAACGTCAAGAATTCCGATTGAGCATCTTTTCAAATGAATTCAACTGTTCCATTATTTCAAATTAACATGAAACACGCGCTCAATTATTTATCATTTGTGACCTTAAAACGAGAAAATTACGCAAAATTCATTTCTATTAAAAACTCTGCCTTTGACCAAAAAAAAAGGTATGCAATGGAATAAAAAACACGTAACTCGAAGTCCCACCTTCAGGCCACAAATGCTCAACACATAACCAATCCTTGATGACTTTTCAAAACCATTTTCTGTAATCTGCCATTAAAATTTTTGAAAAACGAACATTTTTAATCACGAATAGGAGCATTTCGTAATATTTCTTTTGAAACTTAGTCGCGAAGGACACATTTGTGGTAGGTCATTTAGAATTTTCCCGACTGTAACCGATGACTCAGGAAAAAGGAAGAAGAGGAAAGGGTAGGTGACACTTCTTCCCTCCTCAGTTACAAATCAACATCTCTCCTAATAACAAGTCACTGCAAATTACGAGAAAAATGCCTCGAGTATTTCAGAGCTATTCTGATGATGAAATGGAAGAAAAAGAATGAAAAAACGCTCTTAGAAACTGGGAATGTCAGCAGCATGCTACGGTGTAAGGAGCGTAAAGTATTCAGTTCTTTCTCAACATGAAACGACTATAAAATAATGGGAAATAGCCACGCATTATCGACAATGCTGGATTTTCAACATTGCCGGCTACGTAAGGATAATCAAAGAAGGTACACTAAAACTACGTAATAGCCGCTTATGAAAGTAAGCAACCAGAAACACCAAGTCTTGCTTATTCTGCAAATAAGTAGTCGCACCGACACTCGTTGTATACCCACTGAAAAAAATTAATACGGCACAAATTTTTGATAAAACGATATTGTACAGTCTCCGACAAGTACGAACACTAACAGCACTCAGAATGGGAATAAGAAAACAACGATGATGCCAAGTATCGCGTTACTTTTTGAACTGGTTTTAAAATTTCTAATGAAATAACTAGTGAATAGAACAACAGAAACTGGTTAACAAATTAAAAAACAAAAAAAAAACGAGAAGAATTCGCAAAAATTATGAGAAGAAATTTGAAATAAAACCCGCGTCTTTGGCCACTACATTGCTTACAATCACCCTTCTTCCATGCGAAAAACTGAACACACACACACATACACACACAAACTCAAAGTGCTCGTTCAAAATAATTGCTACCTCATCTTATAATTAACCAGTTACCATGATAGAACTGCCACTTTCCTATCATACTAGCAAATCTAAAACTCAGAAACGAAGAACTCACATAGGCTTAAACCAGATGTGACATCCAAACACAAGAGATAAATGATCAAACAAACCTGCGAATGTTTTTGCGAGCTGGGTTTGTGCTGTTGCTTTTGCTTTTGCTTAATTTGCAGCTGCTGCTGTTCTTGTTGTCGAGAGGACATTTCAGCCGATATAGGTAAATTCCACGCTTCTTCGATAGATGGTAGTTGTCTGCGTCTGCCAAAAAAATGATGAGAAAACATTAGCACCTCGTCTCAAAATAAGGACATCTGACTGGTTATAACAAGTGACTCGAAATAGTATCCCTTATGAAACTTACTTCGTAGTGATACTAGGCATTGGAGCGTTGCACAAGTGAGTTTGCAAAAATTTGATTCGTTGAGCCAGGTTAGCGTTTAAAGAAGGAATACACGACTGAGTGATAGATATTTTTAACGAGATTTCGTTGACGGGTACATTAGTTTCTAAACCTCGAGTAGCGTTAACGTAGCAGGCGTACGCGTCTCTGGGTTGATAACAGCTTTCATACAGAATACCTGTAACGCAGACCACAAATTGGGGTGTTAGACTTCAACGAAACAGAGCAACACAGCTACGTTAGCCACAGTCAAATTTGTTTCGGTCATTAACAAATTTTCAATTTGATAAGTCGTACAGCTGCGCAGCAATGTTTCGATCAACTGTTTTACATAAACATACTGATAATTTCAAGTTTTAACTCATCACTTATGCCATGAAATGTGAATAAATTGAATTTACTAATACTTTAAAACACTGATGTCCGCTGAATCCGAAAAACAAAATTTTGTACGTTTTTCGTACGATTTATTTTGAATAGTTGAAATTTGTCATGCACTCTCTCTTCACTTAAAATTTTTCAATAAAAAAAACTCATGAACAAAATTGAAAACTTGTTTTTTTAACTAACATAATAACGCAGAGAACAATTTTATTCAATTGAACTATCGAATTTTCGCAGTTTTCAAAAACTTGCATTACTTTCTTTCAAACTTTCGTACAAATTTCGTAAATCTCGTACATTGGACGATTTTTTGTACTTTTTGAGGTCATTTTCAAATTTTGTAAGGATACTGGCATCCAGGAACATAATCCGTTGTCAACAAGTAATTCCCATTTACGGGTAAAATATACCATACATAAACTAAACTGAATAAGTTGGAAAAAGAAAAAAGAAAAATGTTTCAAAAAAAAGATATATTTCTTCATGAAAGTCTTTCTCTCACCGAACGGTACAAAAAGAGTAAAATAACAGTCTGCTCTTGTCCTTTCAGGCGAAAAAAGTTCCGCAATACCATTGTTAATAGGATCAGTGATCTTTTGAACAAAAGTAAATCTTATCGGCAAATAATTTTCCTACAATTTAGGCTCATAATTCTTACCACTCAAATCATGACATCATATTTAGTAGCAGGTTTGAAAAGTCAAAAATTAGTTCAATCAATCGACTCGATACTTTTTTTTCGCACAATCTAGACCTTGCAACATAAATCTATATTCATTAAGTTTTAATGGTTGAATGAAGATTTTGTTGACGATAAGTACCTAGATTTTTCCCTTCAACGCTAAACTACTCGTAAAGTTATTCAAAAAACATATTTAATCGTACTTGGAGCATAGTATGAAAATTTACCTAAATTGGTCCACGCAGCACTATGACTCTTATCCAACTGAACAGCGCATATGTAAGCTTGCAGAGCATCCATAGGCTGGTTTTGCTGTTGATAAAGAACCCTACGTAATAAACCATAAACACGAGTCATCGTCATTATCATAATCATCAAACAAACGTATAAATGCGTTTGTCTACATTGTCTTGCTTGTCCAAGTTCACTGTTACTTACCCGATAGAACACCATGTATCCGCATTACCTTCAGACTTCTCCACAGAGCTTCTGTAAGCTATAAAAGCATCGTGCACTTTACCAATACTGGCGAAACATCTACCTAGTAAATACAACGACTGTCCGGATTTGGCATCAGCTTCGATAGATTTTTGCAAAAATTGTATAGCGTAACTTTCACGTTGATTCTTATCGCCTAAAACGTCAACGCAATGGTACATCCATCCTACAACAGAAAAAAAAATTGAATAAATTTTTCATGCGAAGGGTCTTTAGTAAAAATAACAGCATCTGAAAGAAAAAAGTTGATACACACTGATGTGGCATCCAGCCCTGGTACCCTGTGTAGAATTATTTAGAAATAACGTTGATATCGTCATAACATACCTAACTGGCGACATATATCGGCTCGCAAATGAATCGGTAAGTCTTTTTCGTTCAGTAAGTTCTCATAACTGTCTTTAGCTATTTTATATTTACCTTGAACTTCGTATAAATGTGCGATATGAAACCGTACTGTAAAAATTAAACATCGTATGAGAATTATATAACGCTTGAAAACGAAACCAAAATCAACAATATGAGATCAGATTAAAATTCAAGTAAGCGAACTTGACGCGCATTACTCCTACTGCTTAAGGCCGCTCCGCACTGATACAATTACTACATATTTTCAAAACATTCTCTTACAATTTCACAGCATCAAATTCTAAACAGTAAAGGCAATTTAACTATGAAGAACAAAATGTTTCTCTTTTACTTTGATGCAAAATAAAGTTTAGCTATCGGTCAACAGTTCATTTCATTATATCAATTCTTGAGCACTACACTTTCAAGGACATATTATCTCCTTCAGCTTTGTTACGTTTCCAAATGAAACGCACTACAGCAAAAATCTGATTCCTCTTTTTATTTCACACGGTAAATACATTACACTGAGAAATTTTGTGCAATCACAACGAAACGTCTAACGCTCAGACGCTCTCCTCAACTGTTTACAAAATGGACAAATATCGATCGTATCGGCTAAAAAAACCTCGGAAATGTTTCATTTCAGGTTTATTGTCTCATCAGAAATTCTTAATAACATAATTACTTAATACGAATCTCTTTTCGAGTACCTAGGTACAATCACGACAGTCACATAACATATCACTAACCAATGATACGTAACATGAATTTGAGTACTTTGGTATGAGACTACTCACTTTCCAATTTCGAAAATGTACTTGGACTGGAGTCAAATAAGGCTAATTGCAGATGTTTCAAAGAGGCATCCCAATCATTGTTAACTTTGAACATCAAACCTAACCTCAGATGGATTTCGTTGGCTCTGGCATAGCTCGGTTCTTCGTATAAAACTTGTCGAAACGATTTTACAGCCCTGAAACATCAAACAGATCGTCGAATCAATTTCGTGCGACTAATACGCGGTAAAATCGTGATGGTTTCGTAACTGCATTCATGGCACCTGCATATTTTCAGTCAATCTCACAATGAATGAATTAGTAATTAACAGTAAATTGCACTGAGTGAACATATCATAACCCGTAATTTCAAAAAAAAATTATGACGACGTAACCGTAGGCTTGAATTATTACAATCCGTTAGGCATTCACCGACGATACATTGAACCGTAATATCAAATATTGCAAAAATATTCACGCGAATGCCAGTTTATCTCGGATTTCAATATTTTCTTCACGAAGAACTCATGCGCGCTAAACAACAAACACCTGCACATTTTCTTCGCGCAACGTCCATTTCCCAAGGCTACGAATTCACGTACCAAAATATGATTCCAACAGATCGAATTTATCGAAGAAATATAATTTAGTCGTCATATATAATGAACCCTTATTCTACCGTTCATAAATATTACAAGATTCATGTACCACAGACAATAATCGAACTACTTCGTCGTAAATGTTTCTCTAGCAATCCGAACAAAAGAATACGCAGGTAACAACACTGAAGCATCCATTATATAACCACTCACCATTTCTTTCCTGTAAGACTTTGCACAATACGGATTCAACAAAATGAGGTACATAATATGTAAAATATTAGAAACATTATAAATTAGGCAGATGAACACAATTCGGTTATCGCACAAACTAATAAAAATTATACGATATTGAACAATTTACAATATGAACACACAAACACAGAATGCAGACTATATAGGTAACTTATATATATATATATATAAAACACCGATGACTGAACGAACACTGGATACATGCACGCACACACGCACACACCGAATGAGGATAACAACAAACTAACGTAAACACGTAAACAGAGCGGAGAAGACCATTTTGTAAAAGGAACAAGAAAAGAAGAAAAAACGTTGAATGAAGACTTGATGAGTAAAGCGAGGGCAAAGGGATCACAACGTATGATCAACGCAGACCAACAACTGTACACACCATACACACATACATCCATACATCATAAACTAACGTACTCTCACTAACACATATTCAAAAACATGGAGGGGATAAGGCAAAACACCCAACCACACACATACACACAATGAAATTAAAAACATGAAAGAAATCTAACGGGAACCATAGACTACAAAGACTTAACATCAAACCACAACTAGGCCCCTGAAGAAGTGAAGAGAAAAGAGGTATTTAACAGTGTTACCAGCAAATAAGATGAAAATTAATCTACTAGTCTGCAAAGAAACGTACACCGTCCAGTCTACGACTCCGAAACTGTGTTTAATATTTTATGCAAACGGTATGTATGTTGCTAACATTGTTGTAACTAGAATAAACACACCCCTCCACCAAAATGTGCAATCAGAGGGACTGCGCACAGACAAAAATTATGAGAATTACCAGTAAAAATCAAAAATAATAATTTTATTCACGTTCGATGATTCGAATTTCCAATTCCTTCTATTAAATTTATTTTACTTCTAATTGAGGCGTTCTTTTGCAGAACATACATAGTCCAAAAATGAAATTTTACTTGACAGTAGAGCGAAATAACGTTATTATATTCAACAAAAGGCCAAAAATTCGGTTCAGTGGGTTTTGATCGATTTCAAAGTTTAAAAAAATTACGAATTTAATCGGAGTAATATTTTTATTTTCTTTACCAACTGCAAAAATCGGGATTGAAAAATAGTGTACTGAACTGTGACTGTTTTTTTACACAAAACGACAGTTATTCGATGGACTATTGCTGCATTTTTCAAGCAAAGAGGATACTGATTAATGATAAAATGAAATGGATTGAAATGTAAAATCCTCGCTTTATGATGGCTCAGAGTCGCAATTTCCAAAGACTCGAGCATTAAGACTCTGGTCAATCCTGATTACAGCTGAATTATATACGTATTTTACCCTATAATACAAACATAGAATACAGCATAATATGGTATTATACCAAAATTGATAACATTTTAAGAAAACAGGAAGGTATCTATGTGAAAAAAGAAACGATAAGGTGTGAATTCACAACATAAGGACATAGCAAAAAATGGTGATTGTTTGTTTACAAACTGCTGTTATCATTTCGGTAGAATTTTCTTATCATTTTATAAATTTGAATGAGGAAATGAATTTTTCTTTTGTGAAAAAAAAAATAGAAACATTCTATGAATTTTTTTTTAAAGTAATACCTAGAATATAAAGGAACCTATCGAATGACATAACATTCTTGAAATTTTGAGCATTAATCATCCTCATCTAATGGAGAAAATCGGCACAAAAAATGTAAGATTGTTCAAATTTATTGAGAAATAAAAAGGAAGGAAAAACGGATCGTAGGAGAAAAGTGAATAGATGATTAAAAATGGTTTGAAAAGAGGAATATTTTAGTCATTGAATGTTCCTTGTTAGCTATTTTAGTGTTTGAAATACAACGTTCCGAACTTCAGAATTGAATTATTTCAAAAACCAAAATAACTAGCAAGCAACATTCAATGACTAAAATATTTCTCTTTTCAAATTATTTTTATCTATCTATTCACTTTTTCCGTTTTATTTCTAAATAAATCTGAACAATCTTACATTTTCTGTGACAATTTTCTCCATTTATGAGATGATTATTGCATGAAATTCCAAAAATGTTAAAATATCACTTGAAAAATAATTTTATATTCTAGATCATTCTAAATATTACTTTCTAAAAAAAATTCATAAAGTGTTTCCATTTTCTTTTCACAAAAGAAAACGTCATTTTCCCATTCAAACTTCATGGAAAATGATAAGAAATTTCTACTAAAACAATAACAGCGGACTGTAAGCAAACGGCCGCCATTTTTTACCATGTCCTTATTATTGAGAACGCAAATAGAATCGGAACAGAACGAGAACATTAACATTGGGAATGTAATGCGAACACTTATATCAAGAGTGGGAACAGGAACTGAGAGAGAACGCTTTTATTGAGAATGCAAACGAGAACATTACAAGAACTTTTTAAAAGTGTTTATGCAACTCGGATTACAATCAGGGATTCAAAGGCAGTGGTTTGATTCGGTCCAAGTTACAGTTACGTTACGTTACGTTCATCTGAAGTTTCCCGTCACATGTTATGAGTTCAATCGTTACAAAGATTTCAATCATTCGTTTAGCGGTTGTCGTTTCGGTTTAGTTCAAATTCGCATTTGCATGTAAAAAAAAATGGATTGAGTTCTTCATTTGGATATGTTATGTTACATTCTAGCAAAATAACTTCATTTATTCATGTGTTCCATTAATTTCTTATAAAAATTGAAAAGGTATGCGTTCAAATTTATCAGTTTCGTTCAGGTTTAAATCTCTAATTACAATACACAAATCAGATTTTCAATTTAAAATTTAAAAAATCTGGACTTTGGATTTAGAATTTGATTCTCAAATTTCAAAGAATTGTCCCATCTCTGATAAACTGACTAATAATTGAATATTTATCAACTAGTAAATTAATTTACGTGTTTACAATTATTTAAAAATTAAAATGATCACTCCTATGTCAGGGCTACAAACCTCCACAACCAAAACCAGTGTTGGAAGGACAAGGAAACAGGGTTGTTTACCAATACCAATACCGATACCAGAATGACTTTTTGGGAAAAAGTTGTGAAAATACTGGTGTACCAAAATCGATCATTTGACAAATATGGCACCAACAGTAATACCAAAACCAGAATAAAACACTTTTGACCAAACTAATACCAAATAACCAATACAGCATAAAGGTCCATACTGATATTGATACCAATACTAGCCATGAACAAAATACAAAAAAACATACCAATACCAATATTACTTGTAAAAACTAAAAATGTAATGATTCTTGAACATTTTACTAAGGATTATACTATAGAATAATAGTACCTTATTCACTAAGGGATATATATAAAGTGATTTTTGACGAGTTTTGAGATTTATTTCACAAGTAAAGTGAGGAAAATAACTCAAACTCGTCGAAAATCATTTTATTCCTGTGGTGAATACGATATTTTTCTTCAACAAGGGAGTTAAACGCTTGTTTGTACCTCAGGGTGACCAGCGAGAAGCTATAAAGTAGTGTTTTCTCTCTTAAATAACGTAAAAGTACTATACGCTATATGTCATTTAGAATCTTCATTTATTTTTAAAATAATTTTTCAACATATTTTATCCAAATACCAATACCAATACCGATACAAATACCAATACCAAAATATTTGCGAGACTAAAACCAGTGCCAATACTGATACTGTAATGTTCACAAAACCTAAACCGATACCAATACCAATACCAAGTACTGACAATTCGGTGATTGATACCATTATTATACCAATACCTTATAGTTTTGATATTCGTTACCGAAGCCAATACCAATGCTTTTTTTTTTTTTGAAAATGCGAACTGATACTAATACTAATACCATTTTCCATCTTCACAGATAAAGGCAGTAACAACAACCAGAAAACAATTTCAAAAATCACAAAAAATTAAGATTAATAAAGTTAACAAAAAATTGTTGCGTCAAAAATTATTCAAAAATTCAAAATTTTCATCTCCATCATCATCAGTCATACACATGAAATTGTAAATTAATCTGACAAATCAGTAAAAAAAAACACGATAGCCACTTGAAGTTTATTGGAAATGAAACCATCACTATTCACTACCATAACAATTTGAAATGGTAGGGAAGAAAAATGTTAAAACTACTGAAACCGTTTGAAATTATGGTTTGAAAATCAATTCCAAAACGAAACCACTTACTTTCATTTTTTTCTTTTACCATTATAACCAATAACTAATTGAAACCCAAAATATTAGCAGCCCTACGTTTATGTTATTATATTTAATCATTAAATGAGTGAAGATTCGGAGCGACTTGCGGATACTAGAAAACGAAGAGCCACTTTGGGGGAGTTTACTTGTCGATTTGATGCATCTTGTGTGGGGAAAAATGAAAATATTCTATTATAATCATGGTATCCAATTTCTGGAAAACCTGGAAAAGTCAGGGAATTATGAAAATCTGGAAAAGTCAGGAAATTTTGGAATTTCCGCTGGAAATATTCAAATTTAAAAAAATTGGATAATTTTCAAAAGAATGTTTTTGTGATTTTCTGCTAAAATAAAAAATTGAAGAAATGAACTTTGTTTCATGTTTTTCTGTTTTATTTTACTCCGATACCAGCCTTCATTTAATACATTGAATTTTTCATACTCAGTTTGAAAATACCATAATTTATGATACCCTCATCATGGCATGGTTTTTTAAATAAAATTTATTCATCACTGCTTTGTACAAAGTCTCGTAAACTGGGAAAAATTGGTCTGGAAAACCTGGAAAAGTCAGGGAAAATTTTTCGTAGAATCTTTTGGACACCATGGATGTGAAAAATAATGTGATTTGGAATTTTCAACGAATCGCGTCATCTTTGAATTGATTGCCACATATGTGAATTAAAGTAGAAATCACTTTAGCAATGACAGTTACTGAATAATATCATAGATTATAAGGAGATGCGGGCCGAGTAAAATTTTCTCTGCTGGTCTTGAGGTGGAACTTCGCGTTACAAAGGTAGCATACCAAATTTCTAGGGTAATATTTTTTAGACAAATTAATTTTTCCAGTTTTTTTCGTTTGAGAGTTGATAATCAAAAAAAATAAGCAAAATACGAAAAATAATGTTAATTTGAAATAATGAAACAGTTGAATTCATTTGAAAAAATGCTCAATCGGAATTTTTCCGTTTTTAAGAAATTTCAACCACGCCATAGAAGTTTCTGCAGGATTTCTCGAAAACGACTCAACGGAATGCGATGAATTTAGGATATGTTGTAGAAAACAGTACCGCTGATACGTGTACAGAGTCCTTTTTCTGATTTTTTTTTCACCCAGCAAGAATATTATCATGCTAAAAGGAACCAAGTTTTCCCAGTTTCTTCAAGCTTAAATAATTTTGATCAAAGGTAAAAAATTCGAAAAAAGGTTCTGTACACGTGGCAGGAGTTTTGTTTTCTACAACATATCCAAAATTCATCGAGCTCCGTTCAGTTGTTTTCGAGAAATCCTACAGAAACTTCCAACGGAATCGACATGGCTGAAGTTTCTTAAAAATGAATTGTAACCCCGCAATGGCACATGCCAAACTTTTACACACCTTTAATTATGTGTTCAGAGTAGATCAAAGTTTGTTTTTCCAAAAAAGTTCTTTACTTTTAGTCTTTATTACGCTTACTGTTTTTGTTCCTGGGTTTCGAAATGTTGAAATATTTTTTTAAAAATTGTTCAAAATTTACTGCGACAAATTTTTTTATATTTTCAAGTTTTTTTACGTTTTACCTCAATTTTTTCCTTGTCCAATTATTCCATAATTTTGACCTCCTTTTCAAATTGAAACCAGCAGAGAAAATTTCACTCTTCAAACTTCGAAGTGATATTCATCTACTAAAAAAGAGAATTTAGTTTTCCATACATTCAAGGCAAGAGGGCAAAGCATCATACGGGTATGCAACCATTACATCACACATATACATAGTATAGTGTACCGCTCCTTTATTTTTGACCTTCACTCACAGAACACCCTGTATACAATCGAAACCGAAATGAAAAAGCTCAAGGTCCAGAGAATGATGATGATATTTTACTACATATTTACATACGACAGAAACAAAGGAATACACATAACAACGCTCATTTTGTGATCACCCATCAGTAGCCGTGCAAAGAAGTAACATAGTCTAAAGTTATTTTGTTATCCTCTTTCAAATAATTTGACGTAACATATGCACATCGCTAAACAGCATTCATGTTATTAATATACTTTAAACGAAAAGCTTTCAATTGATAATACATACAACTTACCACTGGAATGCGTTAAAATGAAAATAAACTAATCCTTGACCATACAGAAAGTGTGGATCTTTCCAATAATCTGTTTTCAGTTTATAAAATTTTTGATACGAGGACAAGGCTGAAAATTTGTTCATTGACAAATATTATTCAAACGAAATGTTCACTTCCACAAAAATTGTTGAAATAGACCAGTATCAACCTTTTTCGTAATCATCCATTAATAAATGAAAATGGCCTAATTTACAGTACGTTTTTGGATCAACGTTTATTTCTTTATCAGCATCAAAACTATCTTCATCATTCGGTTTTTCTATAAATATACCGTCTTTCTTCTGTTTTTGAGCTTGTACAAGCATGCGTTCTAAATACTTTATTGCCTGAAAAAATTACACCATTTGATGAATATATGAAACATATTTAGGCGTTTCACTGGAAGAAGCGATGGCTTCGCTGCAAAGTAGAACTTTTTAAATGCAAAATAGAATCATGCCATATGACAAATTTAAAGCAGCGCCATTCATAATTATGAACTTCTTAATATTAGCGAATTGATAATTGTATGAGTATTCTTACTTTTAGCACCAATTGTTTCTTTTTTGCATTTTCTGGAGCACTAAGCTTCAAAAATCCGTACTGACGACTGTAAAACATAAAAATCAGAATATGTAAACGAGTTATTGAGAATGAAAAGGATTCACAAAGCGGTGCAAAATATACCTCCGTTTGTTTGGAGAAGGTAAAAAGAATAAATGATCAACTTAACGTGGGAAAAGTTTAGGCTACAAATGAATAACTTGAGTGACCCATATAAATTTTTTACCTGTCGAGTTCGGAGAGTATCTGTAATTCTTCAAGAGTTAAATTGATAATCAATTCGTCAGCCATTTTTTCATAAGTAGTATGAAAATTTTTGCAGGATAAAGACCAGTAAGTTCGGGGAATTTCAATTTACTTCACCATTAGGAATGAATAATTCACGAAATGATAAAATTTACGACCATCGATGAAATAATTACATATTCAATTTTATTTCCAAATCATCAAGTATTGTAGTGAAAGAGAAACTTGTCGCAATAGAATTACTTTTTCATGCAACGAAACTATAAAAATTAATATTTTCAACTACCATAATTACTGATCAAGTTCAATAAAAAATTTACGAAGTGATAAAATTTCTCATCACAAAATCTGTAACGTCATAAGACAAAACACCAAAATCAAACTAAAAACACAAGTCTGTGGAGAGCACCAAGAGGTCTTCGTTATACGCATGCGCATACACTTTAATTTCTTACTTCCATTGAGTTTAGAGTACAAATATTACATTTTACATTTTATTTTTATTAGGAATTTTATTAGGAATTTACGACGCTCAGGAACCGAGATGTTAAACTTTAAGGCAGGACTTCGCTTTTATCGTTTTTTTCTTTGCATACTTTTTTTTGTCAAAGGCAGAGTTTTTAAGAGAAATGAATTTTGCGTTATTCTTTCGTTTTAAGGTAGCACTTCGCGTTGCAAAAGTGGCATATCCAATCTCTACGGTAGTATTTTTTAAACCAATGATTTTTTCGTTTTTTCTTGTTTGAGACTTGATAATGAAAAAAAATTAAGCGAAATACAAAGAATAACGTTAATTTAAAATAATAAAACAGTCGAATCCACTTAAAAAGATGCTCAATCGGAATTTTTGCTATTTTTGAAAAATTTCAGCTGTGTTGGTTTTGTTGAAACTGTTGAAAGGTTCTACAGGATTTCTTGAAAACAACAGAATGGAATTCGATGAATTTTGGATATGTTGTAGAAAACAGTACCCAGACACATGTACAGGTAACAAAGCCAATTTTTGGATTTTTTCACCAAGTGAGAATAGTATTATGCTAAACGAGAACACTGTTTCCGAGTTTCTTCAAGCTCAAATAATTTTAACCCAAAGTAAAAAATTCAAAAAAGGTCTCTGTAGTGCCTTTACACATGCGAGGGTACTGTTTACTACAACTTATCCAAAATTCATTGCATTCCGTTGAGTCGTTTTTGAGAAATCCTGCAGAAACTTCTATGATGTGATTGAAATTTCTGAAAAACGGCACAAATTCCGATTGAGCATTTTTTCAAATGGATTGAACTGTTTCATTATTTTAAATTAACATTATTCTTCGGGTTTTGTTTATTTTTTTCATTATCAATTCTCAAACAAGAAAAACTGGAAAAAATCATTTGTCTAAAAAATACTATCTTGGAGATTGTGTATGATACCTTTGCAAACGCGAAGTCCCACCTTAATGATATAGAGTCTTTGAGTGTAAATAACATAATATGGAGGGATAATTCTACCATTCAGGGATGTTTAATGATACGAAGTATCATGATCCGTATCATTTGATACTTGTTCTTTTTAGTTCTTTTTCTTTCCCCATCAATCGTCACGTGATACATCAACACTTCCATGTCATAATGACGTCATTACTTTTGAAAAAGACAAAAGCATATTTTTGGTTTGCAAATTGCAATATCATAGCTCCAGATTCTAAACAAGCAGTACAAAGTATCATGATCTGTATTGGGTAATCCACTACTTTTCTAATATTTATCTAATCCGGATCAATATGGATCATAAACATCCCTGCTACCATTACACTACGGTGATGGTGTAGAGTGCGCTGAACCAAGAAAATTACCACAAAAGTAAGGATTGAGAGTGGAACGCAAAGAACAGATAAAACGGAGAAAACAAAACGATTTTAAAAAGAGAGAAACTGATGGGAACAAATACTCGGTAATTTAGCGTTGGTTTCACAATTCAACGCCATAATTTTGTACAAAATTGAATTTATTGCATTGAGTGACTATAAACTGCAAATTAGGGTTTAATTAACCTTTATATCATTGAAAATTTGAATCATCTGTAAAGATAGGAAAAGAACAGAACGAAATCCTTAAAATAGTCAGAGGGATCAGGTCGGAGAGAAGAGATCTAGTTACTTATTTCCAACAAGAAAGAAGAACAATCAGGATAGATACATCAATGCTTTTTGAAATTTGGGAGCAGAACGGAACGAAATAATTGTTTCGGTTTCAAACGTTGCACAAAAGTACTTACCCAGTAAAAGTAAGTATTATGGACCGTATCGGGTAATTCGGTTATTATTCTGTCATTGTTACATACAATGTATAGCAAGCATTATGCTACTGAGTTAAAGACAGAACGTGGTCTTTTATCTGCCATCAACATTGATCTAGCTGATCCGTGAAGACACTGAACGGCAAAAAATTGCTAGCACATAGAGGTACCTAAGCTATGCACATAGCCGGGTGAAAACAAGTAATGTGTTGTTATAGAAAGAGATGCGTGCTGCAGGTAAACAGCTCCCATGGACAAATCCCATTACTTTTTAAATGTTTACCCGATCCGAATCAAAACAAGACTATCAGCCAAAGAATAAACTCAAAAATCAAAGTATGCTACAAATTATGCAGGCATATAATTCAAATTTTAAGGAAAAGACGATCAGCTGAGTAGAGTGTGTACTGTTGTGCAACCGCCAAAAATTCAGGGGTGGAGAACTCTTATTATTCAATTTACTGTTGGCAGAGTTAAGGTTCCAGTTATTAATCTGAAGTTCTTTTAATTTCAGTTTAGGTTTTGAGTTTCAAGTTATGATGAAAGATAGTTTGAGTTACAGTTATTCCAAGTTGATTACCAGTCAATCGTTGAAATCTACAATTTTTGAAATTTTACTCTATTTGGGTTGAATATTTCATATTATGTTGTACATTTTATTGAATTAAGCAATTGTGATTATTTATTGACTCTTTAT
>FIZR01023542.1:0-11031 GCA_900060175.1 Ferrisia virgata | reverse complement strand
CGAAACCCCTAAAGAAAGGGAAAATGATAAAAATGCAAACAACGATAATCTCAGGTAATGTGTACTAATCCCATTTTTCAAAAAAAAATTTTTAGATTTTTTGAGAATATTTGAGTCTAATTTGCAAGTTTAAAAAATACAGTTGAAATGCTAAAATTTTTTCCACATCATATTAAGAGTATTTCGCAAATATTGTGACCCCACCGAACTGAAGTGAGCCAAATTTTTCTTTTTTTGGAAGTAGTTGTGAAATGACTTCAAAAAGGAGTGGTAAAAAGTTTAGCTCCCCAACTCAATTTTTTTTTAACCGGATTTAAAAAAACTTATTATTATACATATTAAAACCGAAATTGATCATTATTAAGAAATTTTTGCCATTTTCCCTTTTTTCAGAGGTTTTTAAAAAATTTCACTTCGCCTTTTTTCACCATTTTTTGAAAAACCGCGAGGGAATTTTTTTGAGAACCCTTCCCCCCTCTTTCCCCTTGAAATAGATTTAAGGCATAAATTTTAGATGATTAAGAGCGCAGTATTTCAATTTTATCCTCCACAAATGATTTTTCAGGGTTCGTTAAAGAATGATTTTTTCGTATTTTCTGAAGAATTTTTTCACATTAGTAAAATTCTTAGTAAAATAGACCGAATACACTTAGCTTCGTCCATTTAAGACCTATTGTCCCCAATTTTGCCCTTTTTTTGAATTCTCAATTGGTATTTCAGCCTACAAAAATGCCTTATAAATGGTTCAAAAAAAAATGAAAAATTGCCTTTAATAGTCTAAGATAGATAGAAATATGTCTCTTGTGATGAAATTTTTTTAAAAAATAATTTTCTCAATTTTTAATAAATTTATTATGAAATGAATAAAAAAACATTTCTTGAGTGACCCTGAAAAATGTTCTGTGGGCGATAAAATTAAAATATTGTTCATAATCATTTAAAATTGATATGCTAAATCCATTCTAGGTGGATTTGTTTGAGAAAAAAATTTCCATCGTGGTTTTTCAGAAAATCGTGAAAAACGTAAAAGATGACATTTTTTTTTTAAACCTCTGAAATCTCTCAACAATCGTCATTTTGAGTTCAAATATGTATAATAATTGCATTGTTGAAAGAAAATTTTCAATAAATTTTTTACTTTATTTTTTTTTAATTTTTGAAAAGTTTCGAACTTAGAGTAAAAGTTGACTTTAGGAGTTGAAATTTTCGCCACATTTTTTTGAGGTTATTTTGCAACTGTGTGACTCGGGCATTTGCATAACATAAGTTTTCGGTTCTTTAATTTCGCGGTGAAGTAAAAAAACAAAAAAAAAATCAACAGCTGATCTCTACTAAATATGAATTATTTAAAACTGTCACGAGTACTTGATAATGAAACGAATTAATAAGTACATTTGTATGAAAAAAAAAAAAAAAAAAATACAACAAAGTCGCCATTAAAACACACGAATAGGTATTCTCTATCGTTTATTTTTCCATCAGCTAATAAATAATAAATAAAACGTTAAAAACAAAAAAAAAAAATTGGAAAAAAAAAAAAAAAAAAAAAAAAGTAAAAAAAAACACGAAATGATTTACGCGTATACGTAGATAGGTAGGTAGGTAGGTAGGTAGGTATAAATGTGTGTGTGCGTGAGCGCGCGTGCTCGAGAACGAATTGGAAATAAGGACAAAGTTTATACTTTGTTAAAGGAATTGTGTAGGGTACGACGATGAAATAACGTAACGTTAACGTAAAGCTGCGTCATTATGTATTCGTAACACATTTGCATGTAACGTTCGCCTGCGAACGTTATTTTCTCATCCCAGCATTCCTTTTATCCTATCGCAAGTTTTCGTCCTGGAAATGCTCCTCTCTTGTTCGTTTTGGAGCCACGAAGGCCGCCTCGCGTCGCACCATCGTATCGTTGTAGTTTTCCTCTTTTCTCACAATATACGAGAGTGGAAAAACTGCTGCGACTTTGGCTGCAGAGCACGGATCTGAGCGTGGCGTAACGCGAACAACAAGCAGCACGATGAACACGAGGAGGAAGACGAGGAGGTGAGAGGTAACGTAAGCACGACGCGGAGAAGGAATTACATCGCTATCGAGAGTAATTAAGAGCTTTTCCAATTTTCTTACTTACGGTTTACTCGAGCCGAAAGTTGGAAGCAAATTTAACAGTCCGTGGACCGGTTTTTCTTTTACAATTTCATTACTTACGAGATAATGTAAGACTTTGGTGTAAAGTTCAACCGATGCTGTAACGAAAGCAGACGAATGGTGCGATGAAAAATATTGTACTTTACGTACCTACCTATCTATCTACCTACCTTACGTGTACTGTAGGAATACTTGGACGATTCGTATTCGCGAGTTGATACGTGTAAAGAAAGAAAAACAAGACACGTGAGTGTGAGCAGGAAACGTCTTTGCTGGAAGACGATGGCGGTGTAATTAAGAGATATAGAGAAGATACGATACGATGCGATGCGCTGGTAAATAGGCCATTTAGAAAATACATTTTTAATGATACGTTGTCGTTTATATGTTAATATTTGAACGTGTTTTACGTTTTTAACAACACCTGTTTATGTTAACAATTAGACGCTTTTGAAAGTTAACAACGTTGTCAGATTTGTCATCGTCGATTACGAGCCGTCGGTTTTGGCGAACGCGATGAAAAAATTATCGAGCCAGTGTTGGCAATTCGAATAAACGTTATCGCGGTAATTACTCCCAACGCTGTACGGTTCACGGTGCCAGAGAGAGAGAGAGGCAGGAGCAGATGAAGGTGTTCGGATGAGGGCAACGTGGACGCTGTAGGCAGAGGATGAGGCCAGCTCTACGAAAAGTGTAGCAAGAACGGAAGAACGAGGAACGAAGAACGGTTACTTTCTCTGGAATGTGTTAAAATACAGTACCCTAACCTACGTCGTTGTAGTATACGAGTACAACTACGATACCTTAATAGTTACTACGACGAATTGAGAGCAAAAGTGAAGTCGTTCGAGAATAGGAAATTAGAATAAATGGCGTTTTATCATCATCAATGATGAAATTATATTTTTAACGGTGCGCAACGCTATGCTGCCGAACTGCCGAAACGATGAGTTTAAAATAAAACAGCAAGATTGACGAGAGATGATGGTCGCTTTATTCTATAGCTCGTACATGAACTATTCGTAGAAATATTTTTCAATTGCTGCAGCCAATCTGTTAGTACACACAGCAAATTGTTTATTTTATCGATAAATTTTGTTCCCGTTGAAAGGCTCAAAGGGTTCAGTTTTTTTTTTTTTTTTTTCATAATGTTGGTTCATTGTAGAGTGCTTTTCGTGTATATATATTTTTTTTATTGGTCGAATAATCAGGCGGAAGTGTAATGGTTTTTTTTTTTTTTTTTTTTTTTAATCAGGCGGAATTGTAATGTTTTTTTTTTTTTTTTTTTTGTTCATAGACCTAATTCGACGCAAGGTAAAGGGAACATGTTCAACTTGAATGCGTTTATCTTGTCATTGAATCGAACGAACGTGTAGTGAGAGTTTAAATTTGCCAGCGAGTCGAGTTGTGTGTGTGTGTGAATGATTGCGGTTGTATTTGTGTTTGCGGCGAATGATGAATTTTACGATTTATTATTTATTTTATTTTTTCATCATTCAACGTGTTGACAGATGAGAACGCAAGAAGCAAGAATTAAAAATTGAAATTGCTATTTTCCTTCAAGTTTGAAATTTTCTATCTTAACGTGGGTAGGACTAGGAATATGTATAGAAGCGAATGCAGATTCTTTTTTTCCAGTTTTGAAAATCGAGCGTAATGTAAGCAGAGGATGGTTCGGAACGAATGAAATTTGAAATTTATTACCCGGTAAAATGTTCCTACGTAGTGAGATACAAGGTGATTCGAAAGGTACCGTAACGGTTTTTTTCTGCTTTCGATGGAGAGCATGCATTAGCGCTAGATTCAACGAACATGAGCTGAAACGACATTAGGACGAGGTGAGAATTTTCAACGGGAAAACCAGCGTTATCATCCGTTGAAATATGTCGTTTGAAAGACATTTCCGCTTGTTTTGGAGAATGATTCATTTTTTCCATATATTTGTTTTATACGCTTAGAAGAAATCGCCGGGATTACCATAATATCAACTCGTACGTTTGAAATTTCAAATAATACCTACATCGTTACTTAAACGTGGTCATCTCAGTGATCTTGAACGTAAATTCTTTAAATATCGAATACACAGTGATGATATTAACGAAATCAGAAACGTAGCGAAGCCGAATTTTGCAGGAGGAGGGGAGGAGTGGGTGAAAAATTTATCAACTAAAATGTATTATTTTTACCAACATTGATTTAACAAAGTGAAATACAGAATTCCCACGGTGTAAAAAGCGCTGTGTTTTTGGAGACAAAGCTCACAAAAATGAAAAGAATAACAATTATTTCGTGCTGGAACAAATCGAGGGCAAAATTTTGAAAAAATTCGATTTTTTAGAACTAAAATTGCATTTTTAAAGGTTTTAAATGCATTTGAGTAATTTTATGTAGTTGACATAATTTTCCTATTTTTATTTCTCTACCAATTTTCGGTAATTTTTTTACAATTTATTAGTTTTTTTTTTACAAACTTTTGTTGAAGAGGGGTGGGGTGAGGGAGTGGGGAGCCATGGTGACCAAAAAAACTGGAGTCCAGTACGTGAATACGATAAGAAATTATTCCACGAATTGGTCACTTGAAACGTTGCCATAATTACTAGGACTGCTTTTGAAGTATTAGTAATTGTGCACAAAAGTTACAAATTGGTGTCACCCTGCCAATTAATCCTCACAATAGTATTTTATGACAGAAAAATAACGTATTACAAACAACCATAACATAACAGAATTGTAATGGAAAAGAAACGTTACATGATGAAAACTTAACCGCGACATGATGAAATAGTAATGAAACAGTAACATAACATTATTAACATCAAGAAACGTAACGGAACAAAAACGTAACCATAACGTAACAAAAATATAACCGTAACGAAACAAAAACGTAATTATAACGTAGCAAAAACGTGACTGTAACGTAATAAAAAATTATTATAACGTAACAAAAAGTACCTATAATTTAACAAAAATCGAACTGTAATGTAACAGAAACGCAACTATAACATAACGAAAACGTAATCCTATTGTAACAAAAATGTAACCGTAAAGTAACAAAAAATGCCACCATAATGTAATAAGAACTCAATTGAGATGTAACAAGAACATAATGATAACAGAAAAAACTAATTACGACGTAATAAAATGTAATTGTAACGTAACAGGTAAGTAACGGTAATGCAACAAAAACATAACCAGAATAGAACAAAAAAAAATTTCACAAAAACATAATTGTAAAATAACCAAAATGCAACACTAACGTAATAAAAACTTGATTGTGACGTCACAAAAACGTAACCATAACGTAACAAAAACATAATTATGATGTAACTAAAAAAGTTATTGCAACGTAACAAACATAACCTAAATGTAACAAAAACAAACCTTTAGCGTGACAAAAACGTGACGTAATGTAAAAAAATGTAACCGTAACGTAATAAAAACCCAACCATTTAACAAAAATGCAATCTTAACCTAATAAAAACTCATTTATGACGTAACAAAAACGTAACCGTAACGTAACAAAAATATATTTGTAACGGAACTAAACGTAAAAAAAACGCAACGTTATGTAAAAAAATGTAATCATAATCTAACAAAAACGTAACCGTAACGTAACATACACATATTTGTAACGTAATAAAACGTTATTATTTTATAACAAAAAATTAATTTCAACGTAATAGAAATAATCATAACTTGACAAAAACAAACCTTTAACGTAACAAAAACGCAAACTCAACACCAAATACGTAATCCTTATTTTAAAATAACGTAACCATAATGTAAAAAAATGTAGCTGTAACGTAAAAAAACCGCAACTATTACATAACAAAAATTTAACCGTAATGTAACAAAAATACAACCCTAACATAATTATGTTGTAGCAAAAAGGTGCTCGTAACGTAAAAGGAACGTAATGGTAACATAACAAAGACTCAAACCTAACGTAATGAACACCTAATTATGACGTAATAAAAATGTATACCCAACGTAATCATAATAGATTAAAGTAATAGTAACGTAACAAAAACTGAATCGTAACGTTACAAAAATATAACCATAACGTTAAGAAAACGTAAAAACAGTGAAGTATATTGAAACAAGAGTGTAACGTAAACATAACATAAAGTAGTAAAAAGGCAGTGTAAACGAAATGTAACGGAAACGTAACGCAGCAGTTACGTTTCTTAAGAGTAACGCAATATGGTGGGAACTTAATAAAATGGAAATCTTTTGTTACATAAAATCTAGACTAATATTAAAATTAAAGTTAGTTGATTTTATCAAATTTAAATTGTTAACGACACTGATACGTTACGTTTCCGTTACATTCCGTTTACCCTGCGTTTTCACTATTTTATGTTATATTCATGTTACCCTCTTGTTTCAACATATTTCACTGTTTTTACGTTTTTGGTGCGTTATGGTTATATTTTTGTTACGTTACGATTCAGTTTTTGTTACGCTTGGTATACATTTTTATCACGTCATAATTATGTTTTCGTTAGGTTAGGGTGAAGTCTTTGTTATGTTATCATTACGTTTCGGTTACGTTACGAGTACGTTTCTGCTACGACATAGTTATATCTTTCATTTTTCAGTTTTTTGGAAAAGAAATGGCATCGTAGAAAATTTTTTCATTGGTATTTTTGTTTCAAATTGGCGAAACCAATAATTGAATGCTGTATTGATGGTGATACATGTTTTTGATTACTTTGATACTTTTTCAATGCTCAAAATTTTAAATTTCTATAAAGGGTGGAAAGCTGATAATTTTACCTCCATCGTCTGACCTCTTTCTGCAACTATATGTGTAGCGCTGTTACATTTCAATTTTTGAAAAAAAAAAAAAAAATTACCAACGATTGAATGTACTCAATAAGCACTCTCAAACATTCGATGATAAACCTTTCGGCAAATTTTCAACTTATTCGACATAAAGCACTTGAAAAAGGTTTTTTATTGGAATGGAATGAAATGGTGAGCCATTCGAGTACCTATATACCTATTGATTTTATGTACGAAGAGTGTAGAATTTTCATTCGTTGGCTGAAAAAATAGTTATGAAATTTACTACGAACCGCTAATGTTATAAGTATTCCAAAACCTGATAAAATTTTCACCTATATCGTCCTAACTCTGTGCGATTTCCTTTCATACCGTAATATTGTGTCGATTGCTTGATTCACGAATCTTTCAAAAAAAAAAAACATTCACCCCTTTGGATTTATTAAGAACAGATGAAAATGTTACTTCGACTAACGTACGTCTAACGTAAATAGGTAAATAAAGACGGTATGATTAAATTTGTAAAACAGTCGAAGCGAAAATTATATGTGTTATAATGTTTAGACGAGGTTTTATAGGAGTGCGATAGCGATACACACGACCTTGTTTGTGTATTCTCGAGATACCCGCGTCAAGTTTAATTTTCGTACTCGCCGAGTACGAAAATGTCATAGCGAACGAAATTCGATGCAAAAGTGACGAAATATGACAAAACTGTCTGAAAGAAGTATGCATTACTTAATCATTAATAGGGTAAACGTTCGTTATTTTAAACGATCGATGTTTATTTAATGAAAGCTGTCGTACTCGTATAATACTTATTACTTATTTGATTTCAATTACAAAGTGCTCAGTACGTAGTAGCTGTGTAATGTACTAAGCGACTCGACTCGACTCGTAGTAGCTGCAAAATAGAAAATGTAAATTACCAACCGGTAGATAAGTGTGTAATATCTTAATAAAGGTGGAAAAACTAGGTTAACTACGTAAAGGTTGCTGAATAGCTGAGATAATATTGTACAAATCGTGTAAATGCTCGTAAACTTATTATATGTATGCTTTACTATCATATACACAACGAAGTAGAGTTGTAGTTATACGAATTACAGATGTTTGGCTTGTTTGCAGCTGCGATACGAGCGCAACTACAATAATGTTAACCCAATTATATGATGGTAGGTAAGTTTATTATCTGCTTAGTTTGCCATCCTTAACAATATTGTACAATATACGTAGTCTCTACCTATACCTTACCTACACCGGTTACTCGAAAATCTAGCCATGTTGGCGGTTGGCGACCAACCTGCCCATAGAGTACAAAATATTTTTATATTGTCTCCCGGCGACCGCCTAATGAGGTCGTCAAGTCGTTGTCGTCAATCAGACAAACGGACTTGGCGGAACGTTTTTATTACGAACATTGCTCGATATGTACATTTACGTTTACGCCATGTTCAAAATTGAACCGAGCTGTTATCTGCTACATACGCATTTCTACATATTTTGTATAGTATATTTTTGTTTATAAAAATATGTGTACCTAAGTTTACCGTACGTCCTCAGCAGAGGTCGCTCGAAGGTGTATTTGATTTTCGCTCTTATACTGAATTAGAAGTGTTTTTTATACTAATTAATGGATCATAAAGTTGCCGGAAATTGAGAAAATAAAATGAAAATGACGAGGTGGAATAGTGAAAAAAATGTAATTTTTTCGTATAACTGGTAATTATTATTTATCATTGTTCATGCGAAAATAGAGCAGATTGGTTTTTAGCTGAATCAGCTGAAGTTGATGGACTGTAGCCTTAAACAATATTTTTGACTGGTTGAGATTCGACCACTTCTATAAATAGTTATGTGAATGTGGAAGTTAGTGTAATTTCTGGTTTGTAATGTGTAATTTAGAATAATAACAGATGATCATTTTTGTATTTAAATATCAGATTATTTTTTGGAATACATTGTCATGTGTAATTATTTTGTCGTTCGTTGAATGCGTTGTTTTGGTGCATGAAGCTGATAGTTGAGAGACGAATTAGATTGGCATTGGAAGTATTATGATTGAAAAATAAAAATGTAGCTATTCTAGTACAATCAGGAAGTGAAGAAATTTTGCCTGAAATTCAGCTCAGATGCCTGTTTTTCATTCTTTTCTCTTTTTCCGATGAACCCTCCTATATTTGCAAGTTGACGTGCTCAATCGTATCTCGATTTGTTTGAAAAATTCAATCGAGGTCACTCTCACCTGATATGAAACAAAATGTTCGTCTAAATGAGGCCAAAAATTATTATTTTTTTTTTTATTTTACATCGAAATTATCTGAGATACGGGCACACTCAATAGAATCAAAGTTATGCAAAATTGCAACATAACATGTACGCATGGATACCTGGATTTTAACCAGAGTACGCCTCTCCCCTCCTCCTATTCCTCAGCCTGTGAAGGTTGTTTCCTAATGGAAAAAAAGTTGTGAAATGTTGAAATTAAAACATTTTTTTTTCTGAAAAGCTCATGATTTTCCATTTCATAACATTTAATATTTTTTTCTCCATTGAGAAGTAACCTTCAGGGTTTATGTTCAAAACATGGAGTGGGGAGGGATGCACTGTTATCATTTTAAAGATTTTTAATGGGGAGCATATATTAGCATTGAAAATTTTCTACTAAATTTGTCTACTTTCATATCGTCAAAGTTTGCAAACCACTTCATCTCTACCCTTGATTAGATTGATAATGGATCAGATGTACATAAATTGGAAGACCTCGAGTTAAAATTATATCGTGCCCAAAAATTTGTAGAAAGAGTGTGAAGGAGTAAAAATTGCGAAAATTGTTCCTTTTCAAGCCCATCGATAAAGGATCGAAAGTTGTAGAATATGTACTGAAAATCAGCCTACTATAGCAATTAAGTAGGAGGGGACATGTCAAGTTTCTGCTTTTTAAGCTTCGAAAATGTTCATCTCCTCTTCCCATCAGACTAGGAAGCTGAAATTTATCATATAAATTTATTAGTGTTTTAAAATCTTGCTCGGAAATTTAAATTTCACGAAGTAGCAGGTATACTGTACTTTATCTCGAGCGACGTCTAAAATGCGAAATGGCTTCTAGAGCACCTAATCACTCAAAGCCTCGAAAAAATGAATTTTTGGATGCTCTTCTTATCGTTCTTCAAGTTTATCCCTATCACCTCTCAACCTTCACCCCCACCCCGTTAAAGTAGGAGGTTGATATTTGGCGTGCTTATTTAAAATACATTTTAAATGTGTATTTGGGAATTTACATTTTCTGGTCCTTTCAAACCATCTTACATTTTTAATCTTCTTAGCCTGATTTTCTATGCCCTATTGTCAATGAAAATCAGGTTATTATGGTCTATTGACCTTCGAAGGATGAGGGGGGATATCAACAAAATCCATTTTAAGACACTAGAAGACCATTACAACCATTTTTGGCCATGTCAGGTATTTATTTTTATTTACCCCTCCTCCTCCCATCCAACAAAAAATCATTTATTCAACTTGATATCTACCAAAACCTGTCAAATTTGGGAAATAGGCTTAGTTTGGCGGTAGATTTGATATTCTGGAGTAGAGTTGCCCTTAAGTCAAAATTCAGTTATGCCCAAATTTGAAAAAAAGGGGGTGCTGGGGCGTCAAAATTTCAAAAATTGTTTTTTTTATTATTCAATCGATAGAAAATCCAAAGTTGTGTACCATATCCAAAAATCAGTTTTCTGGGTCAATTAGGAGAGGAGATATGGGAGGTTTACTCTTTTTGACCTCGGAAAAGGGCTTTTTCTCTCCTATCTCCCCACCAAATTGAGCTGGTAAGTTTTAATTTGGTATGTAGACTTACAGATGCTTTTTTTAGGGTTTCAACTTTTCAGACCCATTGCACCCCCCTACAGCGCGGGAAAAGTGGCTTTTTGGGCGCTCCATCTTTTCGAATCGAACTAATGAGTTAAAATTCGTGATGTAGACTTAGCAGGGCTCCTATATGTTCCTTTTGAGAGTTTCGAATTTTCAACTCCTGCACACCATCGTACAACTCCATCTTGAAAGTGAATTTTTATGCACTTTTTGCCATTTTTCAACTTTGT
>FIZR01023541.1:0-11408 GCA_900060175.1 Ferrisia virgata | reverse complement strand
TCAAAATTTTATCGATTTGTTGATCCCCCCCCCCCCCCCGTTCTCATCCATCTTAGGTTGGTGGACTGCAATAGCCTGAAATTCAGAAATCGAAATGTGTTACATTGGGTCACTTCCTGAATGTGTAACGTTTTTGATATTACGTTGTGATGGTGGATGATCATGAATGATTTTTGCACATTTATGTTGAAATGTTGACATTGATGCTTAATTAGAAAAATTTAAAAATGAAAAAAAAAAATCAAAAAAAAAATAATTTAATAAAAAATGAAAAGTTAAAAAAATAAAAATTTGAAAAATGTAAAAAATTGATCACTTTTGCATTTAATGTTGAAATATTATTAGAAAAAATTGAAATATTAAATAAATTATAACATTGAAAAATTAGAAAATTGAAAATAGAAAAAGCACAAAAAAAATTTCAATTCCAAAAATTAAATAATAAAAACGACCTTAAGAGCGGAATCTGCGTTGAAAAAAAATTATAGAATAAAATTAAAAAATAGAAATTTGAATGATGAAATCTGTGTAGAAAAAAAATCATAGAGTATAAACATTTTAATTATAAATAATGAAATTTCAATTTTATAAAATAAAAATAATTTTACGTTATAAAATTGGAAATTTGAATTTGCGAAATCCGTGTATTAAAAAAAAGTTATAAAATGTAAGAATTTTCAATTTACAAAATTAAGTTGAAATAGAGAGAGAAAAATGATTTCCATGGAAATTCATTTTGTTGGGAAGGAAAAGGTCCAATTGGGACTTTTCGAAAAATAATATGTCTGTACCTAATGGGCTATTTGGTTCCTGATGAACCATTTGAACCTAAAATATAATAAGGAAATGGTCCAATTGGGACGCTTTGAAAAATAATGTTTGTCCCTAATGGACCATTTGGTTCTTGATGGACCACTTGAACAGGAAACATAATAAGGAAACGGTCCAATTGAAACATTGAAAAATAATATTTCGGTCCCTAATGGACCATTTGATCCCAAAATCTAATTAGCTCTGAGGGCCGATGGTCTGGTTCTATGGTGAAAATTTCAAAAAGATCGGACCATTTTTACTCGAGTTAATGCGTTAGAAAACAAATAAATAAATAAATAAACAAACAAACAAATTTATGTCGATCGCAGTAGCCTGCTAAAAATGAAAAAAATTGAAAAATAAAAAAAATTAATGGGAATATTGACCTTTGAAGGTTAAAACGTGACAAAAGAAAAACAAGAAAAACGCAGTTTTTATGCGTTTTAAATTTTTGAGATTGTTGCACCCCCTCCCCCTTTAAGCACCTTAAAAAATATATGTTGTGCTGAAGATATGATTAAACTTTCAAAAACAATTCTAGCCATGCCCCCCCCCAAAAAAAAATTTTAATGAAAAAAATTAATGGGAATATTGACCTTTGGAGATCAAAACGTGATAAAAAAAAAAGCAATAAAAGCGCTTTTTTTTTGGATTTTTTAATTTTTCGAGCATGTTGTACCCCCTCCTCCTCCCGCCAGTTTGATCACTTTAAAAAATATATATTATACTGAAGGGTATGACTAAATTTTCAAAAACAATTCTAGTCGTGCCTTCCCAAAATTGTTTTCAATTTCCAAATTTTCGCAAACCCTCTTTTCCTTAATATTCCAAAAAAAAATAGAAAAAATTCTCACATCTGCTCCTACTTGGTAAGTGTTTTGTGTAAAGATTACAAAATTTTTGGATCATGCCCCTCGGAGGTGGAAAATATTGAATTTTAAGTTATACAGTCATATTACTCTGGTCTGGCTGGAGAGGAACGGGTCAAAAAAATTTTTGGTATGGTTTTAAGTCAAAACCAAGTTTTTGGGAGACTTTCATCCCAATTAGCGACAGGATGAATTTCACTCCTTTATCGTTGGAGAGCCTTTTATTTCAAAAGACGTGAAAAATTGTCATTTTTGAATGCCCTCTGAAAAATCGGCTACGGGACATAAAATTGAAATATGGCGTTTATTTATATAAAATTGATCTCCTTTGTACATTTAAGGAGAGTATTTCTCATCAAAAAAATTTTATTCGTGGTTTTTCAGAAAATCATAAAAAAACATGCAAAAATTGGCGTTCTTTGATTGAAACCCTTTGAAAAATTTGGCATGATGAAAATTTACCAATTACGATAATTTTTTGCTCTAAATATGTGTGAACGTTGCTGGAAATTTTTTTTGAAATATCTTTTCAAATTTTTGAAATTCTTAAAAAAGTTTTCAAATCCAAGTCAATTTTGCAAATTGAAAAAATTCGGCTTGGAAAGCTGAAATTTTTACCACATTATTTTGAGGTTATTTCGGACCACTGTTCATTTTACTCGTGTGAAAATCTACTTCACCGTAGTGGTTTCTGGTATAAAGAAAAAAATTAAAGGAAAAACTACCCATCCATTTTGGTATTATTTTTTCTATCCAAAGCCGAGTTAATCGTGCATAGTACGAATGTACATTCCTACTAAATACTTTGGTAATTAACCTAATGATTTTATACGCTTAATTACTTCGCAGCGCGGTAATAAAACGCACCTATAACTCGTTGCTAATACCTCGATACCTAAAAAACAATGTTTGGTGTAGAAATATCAAAGAATGAACATCGCAGCGCAGCGTGGCACACGATATAGCTTTTCATCACCCTAGTTCGCCCACTACAGAGCCGTTCGTATGCCATCAAAGCGTGTGCTTGTCTTTAGAAATTCGCGGCCAAATATGGCTATACGTATACGTAACGTACTCGAAGCAATGTTTATTTATTAGAACCGAAATACTCGAGGGATTACGAGCACACGCTTGTTCATTTCCTTTCACAAATAATTTGCTATTCGAATACCTACCTAACCTACCTATACCTACCTATACCTACCTACGTAGACGTACGACTCGTAAAATGTGTGTGTAGCTGTAGTATTTGGCTGTACGTTATGTAGGTACCTCTACCTACCAAACTTTAACAGCGTAAATTTCCAAACGTATAGTACTTTTATAAATCTCGCAGGGTTCGCGTTTTGCCTGCGAAAATGTGTTTATCGAATTGTGAACACAATATCACGCCGGAGTACGAATATAATAAAATTTTCGACTATATATATATAGAGAGAGAGAGCCGTTCGCTATAATATAATATATTTACGCGTATTGCAAAATATACCCGACGCCATCGCCATGCCATGTACTCGTCGAGAGCAATTTGACTTTATTTCATAAACGGAAATTAATATACTACGCTGTATTGTATAGGTCTAACACTATACATATATATATATATATTATATAGTCTGTCTAGTTTCGCCAGCATGTATCATTCTATCTCCCTTTCGCACACGTAACAACCCTTTTCATTCGTGATCAAATCCAACTCTCTTCTCATACATATTCGTCATACAGGGTGTTCCGCTTCAACAGTACCTCCTTCATATTACTAGTAGAGCAACTCAGTTTACATTTATGTGTAATATTTTGCCTATCCTAATCACAGCACAGGCGAAAGTACACGAATCTAAAATTTTTTCCGCCTGAAAATTGGAGATGGTTTTTAAAAATTTTCAACTGTTTAGTGCCAATATAGCATAATGGTTAAATTGCGGCTCACTAAACAAGATGTCGTAGGTTCAAATCCCACTACAGGTAAAACATACTACTTTCCGAGCACTACCAGTTACATTACACAGCACGCCATCTATTATCGGAATCAAAAAGCTTGTAACTGGTTTGAGCGCTCACTCGTGGCCCACTGATGAACTCAGGGTTGTGAAAACCCGGCTAGCGATGCTGTGAGTTACCTGTAGATAGCGTAGAAAGCAACAGGGAGCTAATACGCGTAAGCTCAATAAAGACCTCCCTAAAAACCATCGTGATACTGTAGGCATAGAGAACACGTTCGTGTTGGCCTTACTGACTTGGAAAGATGGCAGCACGGTCGATTGCAGGCGACTTGAAATCTATTTGATTTTGATCCAAAATTGCTAATGACTTTTTGCGTCAAAGTGTAATGTATATGGTTTAGTATTTCTGGTAAAAAAAAATTGAATGTAAACGTTGATTGATTCGTAAAGTATGCAAAAAATCCTCCTCTTAATAAAAGAACTTTACCTCCTACACCAAATTTAAGTCCCAACCATTCTGACCACTTTGAAACACTAGGCGTAAAAATCTTAGCAATTATAAACGAGCAGAATAAAAAAACCCATTGAAAAAAACTGGAATAGTGTAAGAAAAAATACAACAATTTTGGAATAAAATTTCAAATTTTTGCCTTTAACTTTTGAAAATGCTCTTTTAAATAACCGATTGGCAAATTTTTCTTGAAATAATAAGATCCCTCCCCACACTTGGCATAAATGTGCTTTTATCGAGTTGTTGAGAAATTTTGGTAAAAAAATGCATGTTGCAATTTTTTTGCTTTTTTCTTTATCAGCATTGCGGGTAGAAAGAGTTCAATGAGGGTAAAAAGTCGAAACCCACAAAAGGCATATCAAAGGTCCCTACAGACGAGAAATACCTAATTTCAACTTCCTAGCATAATTTGGAAGAGAATTATGCGAGGAACAAAATCAAAAATTTAGAAAAAATCGACCAAAAAGACACTTATTTTTGGTCGTGAAGGAGTGAAATAGGACTGAGAAGTCGAGACCCCCTAAAGGCACATTTAGAGCTCTTACTAAATTGGAGAGAAGTTATGTGAGGAACAAACTCAAGCAATTTGAAAAAAAAAAACAAAAAACCACAAATTTAAGGCAGTAAAGGCGTGAAATGGGGCTGAAAAGTCGAGACCCCAGAAATACACATCTGGGGCCCCTGCTAAATATATATACCTAATTTCAACTTCCTAGCTCAATTCGGATGGGAGTTTTGCGAGGAACAAACTCATAAAATAAGAAAAAAATGACCAAAAAGCTACTTTTTTGGGACTGTGAGAGGGTAAAAGAGGGCTGAAAATTCGAGACCCCCAAAAAGCATATCTAGGACCCCTACTAGATGAACGTATCAAATTTCAAGTTCCTAGCTCTATTTGGAGGGTAGTAAATGAGAAAAAACAATCAAAATCCACTTCTTTGAGCTGTGAGAGGGTGCAATAGAGCTAAAAAGTCGGAACTCCCAAAAGGCACACCTAAGCCCTCAATTTAATGTACATACCAAATTTCAACTTCCTAGCTCATTTTGGTGGGGAGAAAGGGGAGGAACAGTCCTTTTTCAAGGTAAAAAAAGGGGGAAAGCCCCATATCACCCTTCCTAATTGACTTAAGAGGTTGATTTTTGGATATGTTGTGCAACTATTGATTCTTCATCAATTGGCTTTAAAAGGGAAATTTTTGCGTTTTTGACACCTCAGCACCCCCTTACCCAAATTTGGGCTTAACTGAATTTTGACCCAAGTTCAATCCCACTCATACATATCTAATCCACTGCTAAACTTGACCGATTGACCGAATTGGAGCCATTTTGGTCGGTATCGAGCTGAGTAAATGATTTTAATGTTCGGAAAATAAAATAAAATAAAATAAAAAATAAATGTCTGCCATGGACATTTGTTGATACCTTACCCTTCCCTCATCTGCCGTTGTTCGATAGACCATAACAGTCTGGTTTTCATTGACCATATGGCATAGAAAATCAGCAAAAAATTGCAAATCTTTAGTTATGTTTTTTTGTATTTATTTTGTCATATTTTACAAGCCACTTCATCCCTACTCTTGATTTTTATACCACACATACTCGAGTATTTATACTATGTTTTAGAGCAAATCAAAAATTCCTATCATTAAAAATTTTTTTTTCTATGAATTTTCAAATTGGGCGGCAGGTTGAAGTAAGAATGAAATTTTTAAAATGGCTTATCTTGGCTCCTTTGATCGTTTGAGTATGCAAATCATTATACATGTAAGTCTCATGATTTGACCCATCAGTAAAATAAGGATAGCAACGACAATACGGAACACCCGGTACAAATCCGACGTTTATACATAATATGCAATAAATATACGTAAAGCCAATTCAATCGTATATAATTTCATCTTTTCGCCGCTGCGCCAATGCGAAGATATTTTCTAAACGAAATCTCGCCTCCCCTCGCCTTATTCTACGGGGTATTTAAGAAGAAAATATACATACTGGCATTAGAAAGCCGATATGATTAATCGAACGTTTACAAAGAGCTTTTTAAACAGATTCAGATTTATTTCCTCTCCTCTTCTTCTCTTTTCTTTTGATATTCTCTTACAATAATGATGTCTCCTGTTGAAAAAATAAAAAAATAAAAATAAAAGCTGAGGAATTAAACGTCGATTAAAAAAACATCTATCAAATATTAAATTCTATGGCGCACGTTTTGAAAAATGCTGTCAACTGATTCGTTTATTCGTCCGAATTCAAAAACTACGCGATTTTTTTCACCATTCAAATCATGGCGAAGTAGGTACTTAAATCGTCCACTTTGAACGTATTTTTCTACTACGTTGAGCTATCTAAATATCAAACTAAAAACAAGATAGCTTAGTGAATTGGCCAAGCAAGGGAATGAAAGCTGTATTTATGTATTTCTATGATGCGACGATGATATAGATTAAGATTATTTTATCGAGCTGAGCTGTTGATTGATACAGTGATGTTTATATTTCATTTACAGCGAAGGCAGCGTAATAGTGGATTATTTCGTTGAACTTAGCGATCTTGGCCGAACAGTAAATACGGCTGATATGAAAAGACTATTCCACGAAACCCTAGTCCAAGAGATGGTGACCAGCGAGACATTCACTCTATCGAATAATAGCGTTTATAGCGAACTGAAGTTGGGCAAATTTGTAATCGACCCTCTGCATACAGATTTTACTGGTAAGTTTTACAGTGGATTCATTATTTAAATATATACAGCGTGTTCTGCTTCGAGAGTACTACTTCCTGCATACCACAAATGAAGCAACTCAAGTTACACGTAGGTAGAATGTTTTGTCTATCTTGATGTTTGCAGGCGTAAAGATACACGAAGCTGAATTTTTTTCTTCTAAGAATCTCAGGTCATTTTCAAAAATTTTAAACTTTTTGTCCAAAAATTTTAGATACTTTCACCACTTGGCACAATTATACTTATTTTTTCCAAGCTGTTAAAAAATTAAAAAAAAAAATCAGTTTGAAATTTTGTACCATTTTTTAGACAAAATTTTCATGAAAAGTACTGAAAAAAATCGATCAGAAATTTAAAAAAAATTGAAAATTGAACTATAATATGTAAAAAGTGGTTAAATATCATCAAAAATTGGGTAAAAAGCGCAAAAATTTAATCAAAAATCATGAAAAAATGTTGAGAAATGGGTAAAAATTGACCTAAATTATGAAAAAACTCGTGAAAAATCACCGAAAATTTGGCAAAAATTTAATAAAAACGTGTAAAAAGTGCAAAAAATTGTTCATAAATTAAGAAAAATTATTGAAAAAAGAGTGGAAATTGATCTAGATCATAAAAAAATTTGTTGGAAAACTATTAAAAAGTTGGGCGAACGTTTGAAAAAAAATGAGTAAAATTGCCAAAAATCGATAAATATCACGGGAAAATGTTGAAAATTGAGTAAGAATTGACCTAAAATTGGAAAAAAAATCACATCGATAATTGGGTAAAAAAAGCTGAATATTGATCAAAAGTCATAAAGAAGAGTTGAAAAATGGGTGAAAATTTAGCTAAATTATAAAAAAAATTGTTGATATGCATCGAAAATTCAGTGATAAATTTAACAAAAATAATAAAAAAAACATAAAAAATCGACCAGAAATCATGAAAAAATGTTGAAAAAAGGCGAAAATTGGACCAAAAAATGAAAAGTGAAATAAAAATTGATTAAAAATCACAAAGAAATGTTGAAAAATAAGTGAAAATTGACCAAAAAATGTTGAAAATCATCGAAAGTTTGTGTAAAACTGGATGAAAATTTGAAAAAAAGATGAGTAAAAACTGGAAAAAATCTTGAAAAAATGTTGAATATTGGGCGAAAATTGACCTAAAATATGAAAAAAAAATTTTTTTAATTATCAAAAATGTAGTAAAAATTTGATAAAAATGGGTAAATAGCGCAAAAAATTGATCCCATATCAAGAAAAATTGTTGAAAAATTGGTGAAAATTGAGCTACAATATGAAATAAAAATAGATAAAATTTAATAATAATGAGTGAAAAGTGTGAAAAAATTGATCAAAAAAGAAGAAAAAATGTTGAAAAATGTGTGATACTCGAACTACAATATGTGAAAATCGTTACAAGGTCATGGAAAATTAGCAAAAAAGTGCAGAAAATTAATGAATAATTATGAAAAAAATGGACAAAAATTGAAATAATGAAAAAAATTTCTGAAAATCATCCAAACTTTTGTAAAAATTTTTCAAAAACTGTTAAAAACTGAGCGAAATTGATCAAAAATCACGAAAAAAATGTTAAAAATTGACTTAAATTAAGAAAAAAATTGTTAAAAATTGTCTATAATTGCGTAAAAATTCGACAAACGCGCTAAAATAATGGAAAATCGAGGAAAAAAGTTGAAAAATGGGTGGAAATTGAACTACAATATGGAAAAAAAATCCCTTTAAAAATCTTCGAAAATCATTTAACAATTTGACAAATACTGAGTGATAACTGCAAAAAATCTATCAAAAATTGCGAAAAAAATATTGAAAATTAGGTGAAAATTGTAAGAAATCATGGAATGGATCGAAAATTGGGTAAAAATTCAGCAAAGATGGTTTAAAAGTGCAATAAATTGATTTTATAAGTCAAGAAAAAATACAGAAAACTGGATGGAAATTGACCTAAATAATGAAAATAGTCACTGAAAATGAATGAAAATTCTTTTAAAAAATCTGATTAAAATTAGCTAAAAAGTACAAAAAATTGATCGAAAATTACGAAAAAAATGTTAAAAAATAGATGGAGATTTTTTTCTAAAAAAAAAATATTTGTAACGCTTTTTTTCTATAAACGATTTTGATCTCTTTGGAGCGGAGTAAATGATTTTAATGTTCGAGAAAAAAAAGTAAATAAATAAAAATAAATGTCTGACATGGCCAAAAATTGTCTTACCGGCCTTCTAGGACACCAAAACAGATTTTGTTGGTATCGCCCCTCCTCCTCCAACCACCATTGGTCAGTAGACTGTAACAGGCTGGTTTTCATTAACAATATGATGGTAGAAAATCAGGTTAAAAAAAGAACGAAAAAAGTGAAAAAGGGTGAAAATTCGTCATCAATGATAATTTTCAGATATAAATACGACTTTGTAAAAATCACATTCTTTATTTTAACCCTGTTTGAAAATTTTTCTACTTTGTGCCAGTTTTGCATTTAAAAAAAAAATTGTATTAAAAAACTGTAATTTTTACCACATTATTTGAAATTCATTTCTCAACTATTGTACCCCGAACCGTTATCAGATTTCCAAAAAAAGAAAGAAAAATTCGCCACAACTTTGTAATAGGAAGGTGGGAACGGGGCATTCATCAAATAACTCCTACTTACGCAAATTAATTTCTCATAATAATACTTTCGCGTACGAAGGTAAATAACTGAATATATCTATTAAAAAAATTGCAATGCACATTCACATATACCTACGATCTACCTACGTTTCAATACGTACCTCTAATAAGGTAAATCTGTTGTAAATAAGGTACCTAGACTACCAATACTCGTAGAATACGAGAACCGTGTAATTAAAATGACTGTCAGAATGCGCTTATTAATTATCTACGTGAGCATTTGAGCCATCGGTGTATCATTAGCCGATTACGTTATAATTTTATTCGATGCTAGGTATATATACATACACATATATACCTTTACCTATTTACCTACGCAGTACGTACTTCGCTCCGGTACAATTGCGTTACTGCAACGACGACAAACCACGTGCAGTTTGATTAAAAATTAAAAAAATTTCATTCGAAAAATTCCTCATTTCAGATAGTTAGGTACCCACCTAATTGCATCAGCCATGGTCGCGTTAGTTATGATTATGATTTCGTTACGTAATGGAAATAATACACTTATATTTATATTTTTTCTATTTCGAATTGTTTTAGTAATCCAGAAAACGATTACGCCGGCTGTCCGAATGGCCGAACAAGATATGTGGATACCTCAATGGGCCATCGCGGTCATTGTAATAGGATTGGCGTCCTTGTTATTCGTGCTAATTTTTGGAATCACTGTGGTAAGTTGAAATAAGACGAGAAACTCGAGAATTAAATAGTATGATCTTTTTTGCATCGACTATCGAGCCCGGTGGCGGCAGCCAACTCCACCATATCGTGTTATAACGTTAATAACGAAATGAAGAGGGGAAAAAAAAATACAAAAAATGAAAACTAAATCTACCTATTTATCATATAAGAATAAGTTGAAGTATAAGGATACTTTTACGGTGGGTAATTTACTTATAAGTTAATGAAAAAAAAAAAAAAAAAAAAAAAAAAAAAAAAAAAGATCCTCACCATAAAGGGAGGTTTTTTGTACTGGTAGGTAGATATATATTACACGTAGCAAAAAAAAAATAATAATAATAATAACTTATACTGTACGAATGTAGATAAATCTGCATATACCTAGACGAAATGATAATTTCCAAATCAACGTCAAACAGCTATATAAAATGATAAATTACAGGTAATCAGCAGGCATAAAAATTCAAAGAAACATCCGGCCGCCTTAACCGAAGAAATGTTAAACGAATTGAATAAAAGTCACATGGGCGGCTTTGAGAATTACGGAGCTGATGATCTATACAATATGGAAGATGTTTGGAATGAAAAACCATTCAAAAAGGTAATTTGATTTTTTTTTTTACCCTTCCTAGCGTATTATTATTATTATAATACCTTCGTAATACGCTGCTCATTGTATGTATTAAATTGTATTTTATTATTATTATTTAACAGCGATCTAGTTATTATCACGATGGCAGCATGCCGAATATCTACGATAGCTGGAGATCTGGATGGAATGGCTATTACGGTAATAGTTACTACAATGGAAGTATCCACAGCGGATATTCTAGAAGAAGATCCGATTACGATACGAATTTTTAAACCAATTATATACCTACGTCTATTTATAAAAATTCATTGACATTATTGATTTCCAAATGATTGGTTATAGTATTACAAGATTAGTAGATATTTGGGACGTGTGTAAGCATAATTATATTTTTTTTATCGTAAAAAGTACATACTTAGATAATATGTATCTGTATGATAAACTATTTAATATGCTTACTTACATGAAAAGTTATAGACCATATTAACTGTATCGTGTAATTTACTTTATATGTAGTATCGTTGTACTTGTATGTACAATGAATTTTATTCGTTTTTTTTTTTTTTTTTTTTTTTTTTTTTTTTTTTTTTTTTTTT